>OZ007568.1:68798511-68913511 GCA_963931925.1 Onchidella celtica
GTGTCTATTTCATCGAAAAAGGACTTGAAGTTTTGTTGTTGTCTGTCTGTCTGTCTTTACTGACCAAATTCAGCGCGCGCTCGTCCCCCTTTCTTTCTTTCCAAGTGCAACCACCACTCGGCATTTCTCGCCTGTTTGCTTGGCTATCTGTCTGTCTGTTTATTTGTCGTAGATGTTTTGACATAATGACACTGTCTGGCACAGTCGTTGTGTATGACATTTGTTTCGATTATTCTTGTCATATTATGCCAGTATCATGCATTTCTGCCTCCCAAACATCTCTCTGTTCTTATTCTTCCACACACACACCCTTCTCACTCCCTCGTTCACACATAATCTTTCCATGAATAGAACACATATAAAACCGGCAGAAATGGACGCCGGTGACGAGCCAGGAAGTCTGAGAAAGAGCAACTGGGACAGTGAGAAAGAATGTGTGGGACACCACCAATTTGTCAATGACAGTCTCGTCCGGTTGCCGAGTTCCACTGGGGCTTGTGTACATTCGGCCTGGATGTCTCTGCGCGGTCACTAACGATCAATCTAGAAGTATCACAAGCTTTAACAATGGCGAACTGTCTGTAAACACAGGCAGGACTGACCACGTGAAACGTGAGGAGAACAACGCCACGATACCACATCTAGATGCATATGCAATCTACAATAATACATGTATTAAAAAGTGACGCCGATGTTATCTGAGATTTTAATTTTACCTACTTGTGACCCAGCTTGATATATTGCGACTATTTTCGAGTGCAGACAAACTGATTAATACAGTCTTCATGTGCTTCAAAACAGCGTTTATCAATAAACAGAGACATCACTACATCAAAGACGTTCGGATTAACCTACAATATTTATGTTACACGATTTTTCGTTCACAGAAAGAGAAGCGCAAAACGCAGAAGTAAAGATATCATGGAAGAAAACGGCGTCGGTCCCGAAGATTAAAAAAAACAAAAACAACCAAAAATACTACTATCAACATACTATTTAGGTTTAGCTGGGCCTGATAATGGAAACTGACAATATTTCGTCACAACTAGAGTAACTGTTCCACTCTGTTAACTTTTCGGGAATCAAAGGGCTAACGCACAATCCGTCCTTCTCCAGAGAGATATTTCTAACGTCGAGAGATATATCTCCGTCGCTTTTATGCCTTTTCTCTCTTTTCTTATTGTGTACTGGAAAGTTATTGAATTGCTGATTCAATTCCGCAATAAAGTTAACCTGGCTTAGCAAGATTTGATGACGCAAATCTGAGTTCTGTTTCCTTAGTGGCCTGCTCTATTATTAATAACCCTCTGAAACCCAATATTCCGCAATTACAACAAATCATGCCCAATGTGTTATCTTTGATACATTTCCTAATTTGTCATTAAGTACTTGATAAATATTTATATTTTTGTGTCCAGTCGTAAGTTGAAAAAAAAAAAAAGAAGTAAAATACAGAATTTTGCACGGTCAGCAATCTCTGTCTGGGCATAAAAGGGTTAAACGACTCCCCAACACAATTCGCCAGCTGACACAACCGTGTCGTAACAAACACATCCAATATTATGCATGAGAAGCTAAACTTTTCTCATTACCAGCCGATACTGAATAATTAAAGAAAGGTCAGTACTGAGCCTACAATCTATGGGGAAAGCTGTCATCTAAATACCGGATCCAGAATGCCCCAGACAGTGAGAAAATGTTAACATCCCGGATTAAAAGCGTCTTTTTGTTTTGTTTTGTTTTTTTATCTGATTTTTATCCACTGTCTCCACGTGTTGAATAGACTTCCCCCGCCCCCCCCCCCTCTTTTAAAGATTATCTTGCACATGTTTTCAAAGGAAGTCTCAGGAGGAGGAGGAGGAGGAGGGAAACGAAAAAAAAAAGGTAGGAGCAAAGAAACAAACAAACCCGCAACTTCTATCTGTCGCGTTATGGAAAATGGCCGCCTTGGCTTCCAACACAGAATTTTACAGAAGACTCAGAGAACATTTTGAGCTGCCCCTCCTGCTTTCTGTCTTGTTAAATTTCCATTTATTGATAACCAACAGGAATTATCCGCCGTATGGAATTATGTCCCAACTAGAAAGAAATCACATTTCATCTATAATAAAATTATGTTACGAAGTGAAATTTGACTTCCACTGGCGTCTATTGGTCCTTTTCTTTACCAGAGTTATTATGTCTGAGTTTGGAGTTTGGAGACAGCTATCCTATACGACGACGGTAAAATTGTGTTGGGAAAAAAGTAAGACGATAGACAGAATGTAACAGAACAACAGGACCAAGAGGAGACCCGGCTAGAGGCACCCACCGACCACCCGCAGTAGCTATGCAGGAATAAATTGATACACAGGCAAAAAAAAAATCCCCACCGAAAAACGTTTATGGTAAGTAAAAAATGGATAAACTGGATCGGGAGAATCTAAGGAAGCCCTGAATGAGGTCCATCGATGTGTCCAGTTCTATCAAGGCATGAAACTGCTCACCCATCCAAACATAAACTGCTGAATGTAGGTTATCATTAGGAGAGATCGCTGGCTCAGGGGGAGGGGCGCCCATTTCGGACATCCTGACAACCTTCATCGAAGGAGCTCTCCCAAGGGGAATGGTGAAAAATGGCGTTACAGAGAGTTGTGTGGCCGAAGAAAGCCCATGTTGACTGGAATTTGAGGGCGAAATACAAGGGGAAGAAACAAAGGACTTTTACAGAATGCCAGTCGTTCGTAGTTTTGTTTTCTTTGTGTATAAAAAGAGACGACCAAGCACAGAAGTGATTGTTTATGCTTTCCGAAGAATGGACATATTGGTTGTATAACAGTGAAAGTGACTAAATATTACTACAGGTTTGTCTCTCTTGAATTTGACGCACGACAAAAACAACTACATCAGCAACAACAAGAAAGAAACGAACTTTGACAAAATGCCTCTCGATTGGTACTTTTTGTTTTGTTTTTATCATCTGTAACCTTGTTTAAAATGTTGAAAAACACCAAAAAGAACAGTTTTCCTAGCACTTGTTCATGCAGGCAAACTGTAAGGAAGGAACATGTAATAACTTTGAACGTTACCAGATATTGCAATGTTTTTTTTGCTAAATACTGTTATAAGTTCCATCTCTCATTAGCCATTCAAGTTTTCATAATTTTAAACGGAGCTCTCAAATAAAAAAAAAAAGCATTAAGAATTCTTCCTGATTTGGCTGAACCTTACCCCAAGTAAGCTTTGAATCACAGCCTTCTCGCACCCATGCCAAACGCTCTATGCACTGGGTCACCACCTCGGCAATGTTTACAATGAAGACAGAGAAATAATGACAATAACGAAAAACGACATGCTGCAGTTTCGCAGTAAAATACATAATCAACATTCCCGATACAAAGAAAACAAAACGAGGCCAGAAGGAATTAATTTCCTTTGCATCTTGTTTTACAGTCGATTAATACAACTCCTATCACCAAGAGACATAAACCAAATTTGCACATATCACCGAGGGACTTTAAACTAAATTTGCTTATATCATCAAGAGACTTAAGACGAAATTTACACGCATTGTAGCCACGAGAAAGTAAACAGATGGCCAGTAATGGTTAATCTATTCCATTTCCAACTCACAGTGACAGAATCCTCGTGTACCCACAAGGCTATCGTAATCGTCAGGGAATCAGGAAACAAAGCCTTTAAGTTTAGATGGGTCCCGTATGTACACAATCAACAATTCTTTAGGAGTTTCAGTTTTTCCTAAAATGTCAGATCTCTTGTGACTAAAGCAGACTCGACTAAAAATCTAGAGTTTCCTTCTCTCATGAGGTTAATGGTAATTTTGCCTGTACAAATAAACAATAAAACGTAAACTAAAGAAAACATTATCCCAAGGTTGTTCTAAGCCTGAAACATCACGGGATTAAACTTTTTTAAGACGTCAAAAAGTAAATGAGACCAAAAAACAAACAAACAAGTACTACCCCAATGGAGCCTATTATTTTTGGCCACGAGGATATTTTGTGATGGCAATAATTATAGCTACGGATTGATCCCACTGTGTGTGACCCCACATTAAAATCAAGCTAAGGGCCTTGCAACCAAATTACCCACAATACTGTTTTTATTGTGTGTGACTAATTTGTGGCCAATTTCCGAATAGATAATTGTGGTCATGTCACCAACAAAGCGCTTACTGTGGCCAACTGGCCAAACATAATACTAATCCAATACAAATTTAAACCCTAAGACCGTATGGAAAACTCATTTAGCTAACCAAAATCCATTTGGCCACACGACCCCAAAAAGTCAGCCTAACAGAATAAAACAAAACTTTAAAAAAAAACAACTTATTCTGAGTCAACTTTCAATCCATCATTGCTCAGCAGAACAAAATATTGGGGTGGGGGTACTGACTAAAAAAAACCCCTCCCAAGTATATTTTTCACTCTTTGCACAACGGACTACTTTATTTGATATCTGTAGAATACCTGCATCATGCAGCTTTGATATGACTTTTCAGTCTTTTATGTGAAAAAATATCACTGAGCCAGCCTACCCCCTCTCTTAAGATTTGTGTGTTCAAATTTCTGAAGGCCATTCTCTCACAACTACATATATTTGTTTGTTTGGCTAACCAGCTTCACTAGAATCTTTACCCTCGAGGCCCCGCCCCCATTTCTGCTCGTGGGAAAATTCTGATTGAGGGAGAATTTGTTCTTGGGGGCCTAATTGAGGAGTCTTCGTGATCATTTGGTTGATTTAGTGTATATTGTAGAAATTACTAAAAATAACGTTTCTCGCCTTGAGCTCTACAGGAACTGCAACCGAATGATACATTTCTGCGTGTCACTATTGATACATGGAGCCTAGAGGGTTAACATTTCGGGATCGAAATGATTAAGACTTAAAATTTTACATGGTGACTAAGAAATAAATGACGGGAACTACAGGCAATTTGATTTTGTTAAAGTCCACATGTCATTTATGTTAGTGGGATTTTAGTACTCGTTTTGTGTGAAAATTATGCATGCAACTAGTACAGATCTTCGTATGGTCCAGAACTGAACAAAGTAAGAGATAAACATAACCCGGCTAAATCTACTTCTTGGTTTAATCCTGTCGTATAATTATAGAGGAAATCGAATTCTTTCTTTATCTCTATCTCTCTCCCTCTCTCTCTCTCTTTCTTCTTTCTTGCACATATAGAAGTAGGTCAGTTGATGAAACAATCCTATTTAATGGACAAAATGCCCTTGGGGCATCTGGCATATTCTGCTTGAGTAGCGACCTGAGAAAGGTTGCCTGGTCACGGGCCAACGGGGGTACGGTATAAGTGAGTTTCGGCTTCTCCGGGGTGCAAATTGGAAATGCAACGTCCGACTCAGATTGATGGACCAGAAAGGATGCAAGTGTGTGTTTTCCAGTTCACAAAAAACATTCTCTGTCCTTCCTATACTTCTCTCTATCTTTAAGTTGTTTCTCAAAGTGGGGCCTGGCATTATATTGGTGGGGCGTGGGACTTCTGAATGGGGGATAGGGATAGATACTGTATACTTACTTTGTCCGATCACGGCCGGGCGTGCGTCTTTTTTGTAAATTGAAATGGGTCGTGGGACAAAGAAGGCGGAAAAATACTGCTCTAAGGTCTTATTTTCTGTGCTCCACCCCGTCCTTCTGATTAATTTCCTCTCTTCTTTTCGCCAGCAGTCAGTGTGACAGAATACACGAGTGGACGCCATTTTAAGTATCTAACTGACAGACATGTTAGGAAATAGGAATTATGACTGATATAACAATGACGAAATGGCCATTATTTATATATATATATATGAGCCGTCTTAACGCATGGGCACACAGGGCAGTTACCCAGGGGCCCTCTTGGATGCAAATTTACGTTGTGTCGGAGTTTCTGCTTTGGGGGCGGCCGCAGCCTAGTGCTTTGCCCAGGGGCCATCATGATGTCAGGACGGCCCTGATTCGATTGAAACACTATCAGTCAGTGAGTGACTAATTTACTTACTCAAAATAACTGATTAAACAATCACGGAACTCCCCACAGCCCCTCCAATTTATCACACAAACAAGACTTAAAAAAACGATAACAAATAAATCCTCACCCCCTATCTAACACGAAATCGGGCTATACAATGATGTAACGTAAACTGATAATTCTTCTCGATCTCGGGAAATTGCTTTCATAATGGATTGGATGATCAGATTTTATTTATAAGCTGGGAATATGGCAAGATATATTAAAAACAAAAACAAAAAGGCCGCGGCTCCTTATTAAGCCCTGGGAGGTGAGCAGAATGGCCCCCTCAACGAAAGTGATAATTATAAAAAAGAAAAAGAAAAAAAGAATGGAGTTGTTTACAATCCGTGTTAATCTGGGTTTTGATTCTGTGGTTAGAGAGAAATACAGAAATGTTATAATGAAGTCATGAATGAGCATTCTCAACGGGATGTCTTTAAAAAAAAAAAAAAAAAAATGAAAGATGGCTTTCTGAAGATGAGCCAGGCCAGGAAAGAGATTAAAAAAAAAAACATTAACAATCTGACAGACAGACAGACAGATAGACAGTTAGATAGATAGATAGATAGATAGATAAATGGACGGGTGGACAGTCGGACAGACAGACAGATAGACAGGCAGGCAGACAGACAGACAGACAAACTGATGATAGATAGATAGATAGATAGATAGATAGATAGATAGATAGATAGATAGATAGATAGATAGATAGATAGATAGATAGATAGATAGACTAATGGGCGGACGGTCGGACAGACAGATGAAATCGAGAGATAGAAAAAGAGACAGAAAGATCAATAGAGATGCAGACAGACAGACAGAAAATCTGATGGATGGACGTTGTTCAAGATGATTAAAACCAAATAAACATTAACACTGCTGCAGACTCGCGCAAATAAAACGGCGCCCGAGAGGCCAAAATAATGAGGCGAACAAAAAACAAAACAAAACAAACAAAAAACACCCCGCAGATAATGGCAAAAAATACACCATATCTCCATCTTTCTTTTTCCTTGAATAGATTATCTAAGCTGGATCTGTAAATACAAGAAAAAGGCTTGGGGTCTTCAGTGGCTGAAGAAAAAACGTGTGAATATCATCACCTTTATCTTGGGGCCAGCTGGTTTTTCTACCCACTTCGATAGGGTTAAACATAAATTACCATTAAAAAGAATGGAGAGAGAGAGATGTGGGGGGGGGGGGAGAGAAAATAATTATATATAGAGAGAGACACACACACACACACACAGAGAGAGAGAGAGAGAGAGAGAGAGAGAGAGAGAGAGAGAGAGAGGCAGAGACAGACACAGAGAGACACAGAGAGACAGTGACACAAGAGAAATGGACAGACAGAAAGAGAGAGTGCGAGAGAAGGCAAACAGAGATAAGACAGACAGGGACACAAGCGACAGAAGACAGCGCGAGAGAGAGAGGAGAGAGAGAGAGAGAGAGAGAGAGATAGAAACAGAAAGAGGCAGAGGGTGAGGCAGGATCCAGGAAGAGTTATGCTATTTGATTTTATGTATACACTGAAAGCCTCAAAGTGTTAATCGATTAATTTTTAGCTTTGCTGTTCAATGCAACATGTAAGAGGAAGCCGGATAAATGAAAATGTCCCAGTTTTTTGCACTCCCCATTGCAATGAAATTGTCGTTTTGGGGGGGGGGGGGGTGGTGGTGATGGAGTAAAAGTAAAAATAAAACAAACAACTATAAAAACAGTCCTCGCCATTTGAAATGCATTGCAACGAGTGTAAACAATTACAAGCCTCTACAAGCGAATGTTAACCACTATCGATACAACAATGCACAGGCGTACTCTGTTACCCAGCACGCAATAGACGCATTGCCATAAAATGAGTTTTTGATTAAACAAGACAAATGCGCTCATCTGCATGGGGAGCACCGACAACTGAATTATTGACCATGTTTATAATTGTCTGGTTGCTTAAATCGATTGATTCTGCATGCAGCGGTCAGTAAGGATTATAATACATAACAAATGATAAACAAGGAATTATAATGTAAGAGTGGGGGTGGAGGTTATTATGGGGTTGGGAAGGGGGGGAGTAGGAGAGGATGATGTTGATAAGATACGGTGTTGATAAGATAAGGTGTTTTCACTTTGGGAGTCGCCAATACATTATTGGGGATGGGTGGGCGCCAGAAGAAGAGCCCCCCCCCCCTTCTCCTCCCCAACGCTAATCTATTATATATTTCAGTAACTTCCAACCTTTGGCATGACTAACTGACCAAACTATACACTCTTCGGGCCTTAACTTTGGCAGAAAGGTGGCAATTGAGATAAGGAAGATGATGGCTATAATTAAAAGTTGTGTGCTTCAAGCATGTATTTTTAAAATAACAATGTTTATTGCTATGTAACATCTGTATTTTTGCATGTTTGTTTCGTAATATATAGTACCGAGCATGCCATAAAAAATAACCGTATCAAGCGTTCAGTTTGGTGCGTAGTGTTGTGGTGCGCATGAGTTCTGAAGCAAGACTGTAGGTTATAGAAAGAGAGAGAGAGAGAGAGAGAGAGAGGGGGAGGGGGGAGGGGGGGGCACACGATTGTTTATTCCGGGCAATGCCCGGTTGGTCATCTAATATGTAATAACTGTGTGTCTGTTTCTCTATGCATATGAGTGTTTTTGTCTCTCAGTGCCTGAGTCTGCGTCAGTGTGCGGAGAGAAAGAGACAGAGAAAGAAAGGGAGGAAGGAGAGAAGGGGAGGAAAAGGGATGGAGAGAAAGGGAGGGAGGGGAGGAAGAAAGAGAGAGTGGGGGAAGGGAGGGGAGGAGGAGGGTGGAAGGGCGGGAGGAAGAAAGAGTGAGAGTGGGGAGAGGGGAGGAAGAGGGAGAGAAAGATTGGGAGGGAGAGAGGGAGGGAGGGAAAGAGAGTGGGAGATAGAGAGTGGGAGGGAAAGGGGAAAGAGAGAGAGAGTGAAGGGGGAGAGAGAGAGAGAGAGAGTGAAGGGGGAGAGAGAGAGAGAGAGAGAGAGAGAGACTGTATGGAGGAAAGCAAATAGAAAAACAAGGTTGTGGGTGCTTTTTATTTAGAAAGTGTTGGGGGTGGGGGTTGGGGGTTGGGTTGGGGTGGGGTGGGGTGGCGGGGGTGTTAGGTATTGATCAAAGCTTTGAAAGAGCTCCCGAAGCAGCAAAGCCAGATTTAAATTACGGATTAGACAGATGATCACCTTGGGTATATCATGCATGATAAAGCCATGAAATATGCAAAAGAACAGTGGGCGTATATTCGAATCCAATACAAGCTAAATCAAAATGTGAATACACTGGCGATGAAGGTCTTTGATTTCCCCTCCGTAAAGCTCTGCGGTTTCATTGTTAGGAAATAGCGAACGCATCGGTTAATGATATAATGACTTATTCATTATGCGGTTACAGCAATACGATAACACACGTGGCTCTTGTTGTTGCTGTTGCTGGTGCTGATGCCCGTCTCCTTCTTTTTCTGAAAATAGAAAGGAAAGATTACCGAATACGGTTATCTCCAGAAAATAAACGGAGAGTGAAGTTCCACTTTAAAGTTAAAAAAACAAACGGAGAGCGGAGTTCCACTTTAAAGTCCAGAAAACAAAAAGGAGAGCGGAGTTCCATTCTAAAGTCAAACGGAGAGCGGAGTTCCATTTTAAAGTCCAGAAAACAAACGGAGAGCGGAGTTCCATTCTAAAGTCAAACGGAGAGCGGAGTTCCATTTTAAAGTCCAGAAAACAAACGGAGAGCGGAGTTCCATTCTAAAGTCAAACGGAGAGCGGAGTTCCATTTTAAAGTCCAGAAAACAAACGGAGAGCGGAGTTCCATTCTAAAGTCAAACGGAGAGGGGAGTTCTATTTTAAAGTCCAGAAAACAAACGGAGAGTGGAGTCCCACCCTTAAATCCACAAAACAAACTGAAAGCGGAGTTCCATTGTAAAGCCCAGAAAACAAACGGAAAGCGGAGTTCCACCTTAAAGTCCAGAAGTAAACGGAGACAGGAGTTTCACTCTTTAAGTCCAGAAAACAAACGGAGAGCGGAGTTCCACTCCTAAGGGAATTTATTTGTTCTGAGTGTTAATCGCGCGTTAGCTATAAAACATGAGAGCTGTGACTGGCAAGGTCGCCTTCGAAATAACCGGGTTCGGTTAATGAAAATAACATTTTCCATTTGCGCATGATCATTAATTTTAAAATCATCCGAAACGAAGTCAGGAAAGAGAGTTATGGAAATATCTGGACTAGGGGATAGAAAGGACGGGGAGTGGCGAGAAGGGGAAGGGGGAATAGCGCGCAAACGGGAACTTGGCAGAGAATAATATATGGATCAAAGGCGAGTTTGGGTCCCTGTCACGTTCAGTGGATGCCTTAAAACAAAATAAAAAATTGAAAAAAAAAAAAAAAAGATAAACCTGTTAGGGCCATAGCGCACTGACATAAGTTTGTTTTGCCTCGGTATCAGTGTGAAATGTGGATTGGAGTTAAACGAGACCTCTACCAGTAACGAGACCGAAACAATTTTAGTCCTCAATGGCTGTTTCAAACGAAGTGAGTCAAGTGTGAGTCAAAACCCACCCCAAAACAGACGTTTCTATGCACTAGGCGCTCTAAGAATGGACATTGCCCACTCTGCCCTTATCAATAAGGCCTCGCAAGCGCTGGGTCAAGTCGGTTCTATATCGTGTGTGTGTAAAACGGGGTATCACACTACGCCTGAAACATCACAGCCAGTTGCTGCCAGCAAAATGTACACCCACGAGATAGTGGCAGAAGCTGACTGTGTCTGACCGGGCTTAGTAGGATAAGGTCCCCCCGGCCGGATTTACTCAGAAATTATAGAAAATGATTGTGCGCACTTCTTGTCTGCCCTTCCGGGCTTAGACAAAGTCCCAAAATGTTATTTTGCACCATTTCGTCAAACTTAATCCTAAGATAATCCTACTCTCAGCTCTACAATGATCAGGAAAATGTTCTTCAGGACTATCCAATTCGGCCACTTTCGATCTATAGTCTAACCTTTCCAGGCACCGACTGACTGCCGCCTCATAGAAAAGACATGGGCGTGGCAAATATTAGCATGTGCTAGAAACAACAACAGCAGCAGCAAACAACAACAAAAACTGTGGCGGGATAAAAGCAGCCCTACCACCCCCCCCCCCCCGGAATAAGAGCAAACAAACAAACGCAGGGAAAACAAAATAATGTAGCACATGCTGGGAGTATTACTTAACAAATGTCATTTTAAAAAATGCCGCAGTGCCATACATAACATTTTAAGCTGGTGAATTGAAGCCGAAGCCGACAAAACTAAAACACAAGGTTGCTTGCACCTAAAGAATCTGCTGTTTTCTAAACCAGTTTTTGCGAGGCGTGGGCGACAATGCGGTGGTTTCCATTCAGCAAATACGAGCAAGAAAAATATGTATGCAATGTGCAATTTCATACATTAATTATACATTCAGGACGAAAATGTTAAAGAGGAAAACTGACCCCGTGAGACACGACCCACTACATGTTGGATTACCACCAGCAAATCATAACTGTGTGGTGCAACATTTATTCAATCCGGTTTTTCAGAATAGAATCAATCCAGTGAGATGCCCCCGATGGAGTGTGTTTGTATGTCTGATAGTGTATGTGTGAGGATTTGGGCGGAGATCTGGGTCCACGGAGAATTCTTTGACAATATTACTGATTGTTCTTGGACATAAAGTATCATGGCCGATAAATGTTTAATGGTCTGAAAAGTGTGTTTCATCAGGAAATCTCACGCAAAGGAGTTTTTATTGATAACATTTTTTGCTGAAAGGAATCTAAGTTTAAAGGGTATCGTTATTTCATATTTCAAAAAGTACTTCCCCGTTTTTCTTGTTTATGGCACTGTAATTGCCTACATGCATGTCCTCTTTGATAAATATCACAATAACGTCATAGCGTTGAGGGAGGTCGGGTCATACTTTATTTGTCACATTTTCCACCCTCTGGATAAACGCAGCAACACCAAATCCTATAATATCACTCATAGACCTTTTGCTCTTAATCATTGCTCAGTTTCGTTCTCAAGAAAAGAAGTGGCTCTCATTTTTTTTTTCTTTTGTTTTTTGTAAAAAATGACCTGTGTATAAACCTCTCTTGGCTTTTGCTTCCCTCTGGATATTTGATTCTGGAAATTGAATGTTAATGAAAAAAAGAAATGAAGGAGAGAACGAAAAATTACAGTGAACTTTCAGCATGGGTTTAATTGAAAGGAAATGTGTTACCCGTGAAAGGCAGAGGGAGTTAATGAACAGCTTGTAAGTTTGTGAGAGAAAGCGGCCCAACAGTACTAAATAGGCAGTCACACCGGTTAAAACTTCTACCCATACATTGGTATCAGATTATTTTATTTTGCAATGAGGTTATCTGCCATGCTGTGGGCATGCGAAACCGTGCAACATACATACCGAAAAAATCTGTGTGGCAGGGAAAGGAGGACAATACAGAATAATAAAATATTAAATTTATATAAACTATATTTATTAACGAGTTGGCAGATCACTCGGATCTCAAGGCTTTCCAGCTCATCTTTTCAAAGTACATAATATTTTGTTAACAGGTATATACATGGGTTTATACCAGGACAAGGAAATGACACAAAACAATAAACAGACACAATAAACAAATAAATAATAAAATAGCAAAATAAACAAATAGTTTCCTAGAAACTTAGCATTTAGAGCCATCGCGCACAGCGTCAAGTCTGTTGAGCTTCAGTTTTAAGTATGAGATGTGGAGTTGAAAAAGATCTCGCATACTAGAGAAATAGAACCAAGTCCGCCTCGCTAGTTGATTCAAATGAAATTCAAGACTAAGTCAGAGCCGAAGGCCATGCAGCTTGACTCAGCGTGTTATGGATCCTACGTAATGGATAACTAAATCGTTCCTAAATGTCAAAGAATTACACTGCCGATCGTTCTCCCGGGAACGCATCTGTTAGTTTACTAACCACCCCAAATCGTCTTTTCCATAATATCAGGGTGGAAATTTGAGGGCAGACGTATGGGATTTTAGGGCGGCAAGGGCAAGCTGGAGCCAAAAATGTAACATTCACTAAATACTTCTGTATCACGTGTGTAGGAGCCAGCAACTCTTGATAAGGGATCTTCACACAGAATAGTGATTCAGGTCATGAGCAATATGCAAGTGTTTGTCTACACCTTTCATTCCAGTCATAGCAGTTCAATATACGTTTCTCTTTTCTGATGATGCCACCTTTGTTGCATGAATTCCAGGTCCTTCCCTCATAGTTACGGTGTTTCTCGGAAGACCAACCGCTTTTCCTAATTACCAATATTGTTATGGAGAGATTTTGGGGATAGATCGATTACCAAGTTGTGTGTTGTCTCGTCCCTCGTTGATTCGGCCACCGTGGGTAAAGAGCCACCCCTGCACTTTCAGACGGATGAGATAATTCTCACATCGATCCCTTGGGAAGTAGAGTAACGCTTCCCTTGATTCACTGATTATTTACTTTTCTCGAACAATACCGAAAATCACAACAAAGCCTCGTGATTATTCCACTGATGGACATTTCCCTCTTGTGCTCAGGTCATCGAGTGGGAAAGTCTGTTTGATGATTCATGAAATGGCGTTTTACGATTCAGCTGTTCTGTTTCTCATCTGTAAACTTAAGTTCTGTGCCGTTGAATCAGGGCAGCGACTCCATTTTATAATAAGATCCGGTGTTCAGGCCAGCTCACTTAATGGCACAAGCCATAGATCCGCCATAGATTATATAATATCTGCATTCTTTGTTCTTGACTTAGTTCAGAGTCCAAAGCTTGAAAGACGTCCCACTGATTGAAGGCTTCTCTGCGTCTCCAGCGCATCTTGTAGACAATCTGTTTTCTTATTTATCTCGTTCACAAGCGTGGTTTCAGAAATATATATTCCTTCCTCTGTTAGTGCTTGTTGCTTTGTTTCTTGTAGGCATATTATGTTAAGCGATAATTTCTTGATTGTTTGTCGACGGAAGGAAATGGAGGAGTGAGTCATCTACGCTGTATCTCTTCTACTCATAGCAGGTGATTGGTGGGCGCGTCTGGTAGGGTCTCCAGGTGTCCTATCGTTCTGTATATTCTGTCTATCGTCTTGCTTTTTTCAAGAACAGCGTGACCGTTATCGTGTCGACGTGCTTTTATTCAAACTAAACCACACTCCTTCTCAGAGAAGATGTTCAGTGAACTTCTTTTCCCCTTCCAGTATGGAAAACAATTTATTTAACTTTTCTAGAGAGCTGTTCTCAAAACCGGACGCTATCTCCTTTTGGGATTCTTCCACTATTTAGCTAAACCAATGTCACGTGACTGCATTTTACATTCATATTACACAGACCATTCCTTGAAAGTGATCTTTACAGCAACTTAGTATTTGAAAGTCACATGAATTACGAAAACTTCTTGAGTAGTGGGTTTTCCGTTTGAAAGCTTTCACAGAGAGCAATGTATAATCGATTTGTGGACTCTGGCTGTCTGGAATTAGCTCTTTATAAAACAACACAAAATTTCTTTCTTGTTTTTGTTTTAGCGCTGAAATCGCTGGATATTATCTGGGACAACAAAGGTATTTCCCACTGACCACGTCACCCTTTCAGGATTCAGCCCACACAGTGGGAAGGATAACTAATTTGGCTATTCACTGGAAAGATTCTTTCGGTGATGCAAATGGACACAGAGTCTATCTTTCTGGTCAGACAGATCAATAGTAAGTGGACCTTGAGGAAATGTTTTCAGACCAATTAGATCATCGGCCCCCTCATTTTGAGTCTGGGCTCACAACTAGCTCTGCAGACGGAATCAGCGCTTTACAATATATTATTATGTAGGCACCAATCAATACGCCTAGCAATAGAACATTAGTATTTATGTTCTAGTACAATGCCTTTTGGACCACAAAAGAGGCGTTTTCTCAAGCTCTGGATAAACTAGATTTTTTTTGCATACCTTGAATTTACCAAAAAATCCAAATTTACAGGTCGTAAAAACTTTCTGGGGCCAAGAACTTTCACTATTTTCGATAACTTTGTGCTTGATATCCAAAAGGCAAAAGACGAATGCCATACTCGCAGAATGGAGACTGAACAAAATATATTTTTTAAATCACTTGTTACTTAAAGTCTGAAAAATTAAGACACAGAACTTGACAAGAAATATGAGCTTTCCTCTCTTTGGTGGACCTTTCTGCATCGAAAACAGAGGGAAAAAAATGCCTTCTACATATATTTCGTAAATTACATGTAAGATTATATAACATGAAACGGGGCAATTCTGAGACTTCGGTTTGCCACATGTTTATACAGGATCTTGAGACCCACATGAGAACTTCCAGATCTGCACTTGGGAACACCTTGTTTCCCAACAGGTCATCATTATTTTGTTTACTAGCGACTATTGCATTTAGACTTAGTATGAATATTGTCTTAGATTTACATAATGATAATAATTATGGACAATAATTCTAACTCACAGAGACAAACACAAATACCGCCATGACAGAAAATCATTTCAAAAATAAAATGGACAAAAACAGAAAAATGACAGATTTTCACTTTCATACTCCCATCCTCCCGGGGTTATCAAAAGAACTAAATTTTTAAATGGTTAGAAATTACTAACTTGCTACGCGTATCTAACACTAAAAATAACAAACTGAGGCAGAGAAAAAAAACAACAAAAAAACAACAACAAAAACACTCGACTGTTATTGTTAGATCTAGAGGCCTTTGCCGCAAGAGTGAAAATTTTTTAAAAATCAAAATATTTCTTAGTTATTTGTTGTTTGGTTTTTCTTTTTACCCATGCATGGAGTCGCTGGACTTGCCGGTTTCTGGGTGCTGTCTTGACTTTAAGTAACTGAATGGAGTTATTAAAACAACAGCGTATGTACAGGAAGACACAGACACACGAGCAAACAAACAAAATAATAAATATAAAAGGTAAATTAAAAGAACATTATCAATGAAAAAAGTCTCATCAAAATGCTCCCATTGTAAACTGTAGATGTTATTCAGTACAGCATAATTTTGAAGTCAAAGTCGACAAAAGAGAAAATTCCCCCCCCCCCCCCTCCCCAAATAATTGTCCAAAAAAAAAAATTGTCGAAAAATCTAATATGCCAATAGGCTGGGTTGCCTCCTCGTTAGAATGGAACGAGTTAGTTGTCCCCTTTGCTCTCTTTTTAATCATGCCAACGATTGAAGAAAAACATGGAAATTATCTCACTTTTCATTTTCATAATAAGCGAATGAAGGATAATTGGATAAAGAGGCAATTAAGTGATGAAGTATGTTAATCCCAAATTTACGATGAAAATTCTTATAAAAGAAATTCATTTTTCAAATCCTAAAGATTGGGCTTTTTAAAGCTCTATAATTAATGAAAGAAGATAGACCTGGGTTTAGGAATGACCGCCCTGGACGAGATGCCACTGGGCAGCGCTTTGAAGTAGGCATCATGGGACAAAGACTTCAAAAACATTAAATCAAAGACAAGACAATTACACACCGTGAGCAAGATAACATACATCAAAGCAGTATAATATTACGGCCACATGAAGGGTACTCTATTGACACACGAAGCCAAATAAAAAATAATAGTCATGTAGTGATTAACGGGTGGTTTTCAACCTGGGAATTGTCAAGACATGTTCGGGGGCTCGCTGGTCGAACAATACAAAAAAAAATCCCCAATATATCGTACGAGGGCTGGGTTTCAAATATGGATGACTGGCAGAAGGTCCTGGCCGGGAATGTAATTTTGGACGAAGTGTTCCCCACTTTAACTTGTGAAATAATAGAGGGACATTGTGGTTCAAAGTATGTCTAGAAATTATGACCTGATGCCTGTATTATCTTAGGAAACTTTGGTGATGCATGTATCATCTTAGGAAAAACTTGTGGTATATGTATCACCTTAGGAGAACTTGGTGATAACATGTATCATCTTAGGAAAAACTTGTGGTATATGTATCACCTTAGGAGAACTTGGTGATAACATGTATCATCTTAGGAAAAACTTGTGGTATATGTATCACCTTAGGAGAACTTGGTGATAACATGTATCATCTTAGGAAAAACTTGTGGTATATGTATCACCTTAGGAGAACTTGGTGATAACATGTATCATCTTAGGAAAAACTTGTGGTATATGTATCACCTTAGGAGAACTTGGTGATAACATGTATCATCTTAGGAAAAACTTGTGGTATATGTATCACCTTAGGAGAACTTGGTGATAACATGTATCATCTTAGGAAAAACTTGTGGTATATGTATCACCTTAGGAGAACTTGGTGATAACATGTATCATCTTAGGAAAAACTTGTGGTATATGTATCACCTTAGGAGAACTTGGTGATAACATGTATCATCTTAGGAAAAACTTGTGGTATATGTATCACCTTAGGAGAACTTGGTGATAACATGTATCATCTTAGGAGAATTTGGTTATACATGTATCATTTAGGAAATCTTGGTGATAGATGTATTATCTTAAGAACATTTAGTGAAACATGTGTTATCCTAAGAAACTTTGGTGATACATAAAAATATATCACCTCTGGAAAACTTGTTGATACATGTATTACCTTGGGGAAATTTTCATTTGAACTCACTACTTTTAATGAAACGAATGTGATGCTGGACGACATGAACAACAAGACCTTCTATCGGTCTCATTTACGTTTCTTTCTCTTTTTTTGGGAAGGGGGGGGGGTGGGGATGGGGGGAGAGGTTCAGGGAATGACCAGAACTTTGAAGAGGTCGGGAAGCAAAAAGAGGTTGGAAATCCCCGAGTTAATCAAAGAATACCCTGACCTCCAGGGGGAAAAAATTGAGGTAAAATAATTGCCAACGTAGAAGGATTCTCTATCATTTTGTTGCCACATGAAATAATTATTGTGCAATTTTAGCCTTCTATATCTGCTTTTATGAATCATATTCATTCAGTAAATTAGCGGTACCTGGCTCCAAGGCAAGGATTATGATGCCATTTTCCATTAATTTCATGATTGGCACCTTTTGAAATGGATAGTTTTTATTTATTTTTTTTATTTTTTTTTAAAAAATTCTCAAAGACTAAAAAGCTTGAAACTGTCACGGCTTTTCAGTGCAAAAATATTGGGGGGGGGGGGGGAATGTTAGCCCAGTCCTCGCTCTGTTAAAAAAAACAACATGGAAAAATAAACAAGGACAGGACCCAACAGGTAAGGGGGTGGGGGGGGGGGTATTACCGAAACAAATACATCTTAAAAAATCGACTCTCCATTGACTTTTGTCTAACGTGATATAGACATGACCCAGGTTAATTGTCACCTTTGATAACAGGGTCAGTGTAAGGGTATTTAAACAATCGGTTTGTCCCCAGCAGGACTTGTGTAAATGCACATCCACATAGTATTTCAAACAAAAAATGTATATTTAACAATGCTGTTTTGATTAAACACCAAAGAAATAATGCAGCCGAGAATGCAACTAAGATTCACGACATAAAGATGCAAAAAATATTACCACAACAATCTCATATGATGATAAGTTAAGTGTTTAACACAATAGTACACGCCTACAACATTCAAGGATAATTTGACTAGTGCTCATATTTGCATGACCCCGATTGGCTAGCCCCAAATTCACTGAATCCTCTACCTACCAATACATAAAAATTACATTCAGGAACTTTCCCTTTTGATGTGGCGGAAAAGTGCATGCTATTATCAAACCATCAAGCTGTGTTTTCATATGTACGGAAACGAAAACTGTGACAGAAACGTTAAAGCGTTTCAAGTAGTGAAACAGAAAGACTTTGTTTTCAGGTGTATGAAAACGCCATTTCCGTTGACATGGAAACAGTTTTTCTTCTTACTACATGGTGGACTTCTGGCGTTTCCGTTGCCGTCTCCTTTTCCGCACATACCAGAACTCAGGAAATAATATTTTCGTAAATTCCCCCTAGATTTCAACCGATAATCTGCGAAGCCGACACGAAAATGTTCGGCCGACACATGGCGCATTCCCGGCAGCCTTAATGCTGGATCCAAAACGGGTGGAAGTTGCAGTGTAATATGATCCGCATTTTACCGATGAAGACTTCCACCTATACACAGTCTATACTAAATAACATACGTCTATTACAAATTTGAGCGATGAGAGAGATTATCAGTGTTTTTGATGTGCTGCCAACCTACACGCATTCTCGATCACACTAACAAATGAAGAAACAAAGAAGACAACCGACACACGTTTATGTACATACCTTTCTGCTCCCCGGGCCTCGTCACCATAGTCTTTGTTACGGAATTCGTTGAGATCACCAATAAGTTGTGTGAATGACCTGACGTGAGAAAAGAGGGATTGAAAACTTGGGTCCGATCCCCAGGATAGTCCCTATAGTCAGTTAGCTATGTATTTATTTACTTGGTTATCACACACTTCCATACATTTCTATTTTCTGGTCTATTTTAATATTCACTTTAAATCCCTTTACGTATCTTTGAACAAACATCTGTCTATTATCATTTACTCTGTTCTTTGAGTTATGTTCTTATTTATCTTTTCAGTTATCTGTAAATCACTGAATCATGTACAGAATGAATACATTCCAAATCGCATAACAATTTTCGCCCCCCCCCCCCCAAATAACCTGCAACCATCAACCAGTTATGTCATTATTCATATAAGAAAAACAGAGTTGAAATGACCAATTATGTGTGTCAATGACCCGAGACAATAGGAATTAAGATCGTCAGTGGATTACGCCATTTGTCACGAAACAGATAGAGTTAAAGTGAATTGCCAAATTTTTTTAGTTTAGTGTTCACCTGACATGAAAAAACCCCCACAAAGGTTGAAATCACCTTTTCTCTTCAAAAATAATTACTATATACCGTTTATTTTGCAAGGTGATTTTCAGCATTATCTTCTTTGTAAACGTACCGTCTATTTTCAACATTTTGAAGCAGAAGAAAATATAATTATTTAACTGACCAATTTTCTGAAGGAGCCTTACTTGCAAATAAGGCCAAATTACTGCTTAGTTATACCAGTTGGCCCACTGACTCGGGGAATCCACAGATGTGATTTTTAAAGTTGAGTTTCAACCACCAAGGTGTAAATTGAGGCGCATGCGCGCGCAGAACGAAATTTCCCTTTATAGTTTTTAATTCTACCCGAAGAAAATGCGTCAGACACACGTTTACGCCTTTCCATGCATAGTATACTATTTGTACAATTTAAAGCTCACTGATTAAAAAGCCTTTCATGATCACACTGGAGGCCTGACCTCTTTTATAATATGATTTCGATGTTCAACTGCTCACACAATAGTAGTTACTTACTCTCTGTCCACGGTGAGACATTCAACACCTGGTGGTAGAGCAATGACATTGGCCGTTCGTCGGTCTTCACTGAAATATCAGACATGTACATAGCAAATGTTAGAAAGATGGAGACACAGATAGGTGGTGTGGATCGAATTAAGGCTAGGTGCAAAGAGCTGTTGTGGCCAAAAAAACCGTGAAATTTACTGGTGGAATCGTACCCTTTGGGGGGGGGGGTGGCGTTCCTTTTTGCCCCCCCCCCCTCCCCCAAGGAAAAAAGAACATGCAAAGAAAGAAATTTGACATACGACCAAGGGTCCAACAGATTATTTAATTAGTCAGTATAACAAATAATTTATAACTGAGAGGGTTGGAATTAGGAGGAATCTCGGGGGCAATTAACTGCTTTTGAGGAAAAAACAAAAAACATTTAGCATAAACCAATCGAATTTAATAAACGTTTGCAAGACTGGCATCAACTCTTCGAGTAAATCATTAAAATATTAAATTCGATTGGTGTATACTGAAACGATGTTTTTTGCTCTTTTTTTTTTTTTTCTCAAAAGCACTTAAACGTCACTTAGATCCCTTCCAATTCCAATCCCTCATTATATTTTATCACAAACAGATGAGGAGAAACTTGTTGGCATTAGACTTAGAGGTTATAAACGACAACAAACGTGAACAAACCGTAAAACTGGGATGTGACATGAAGTCATTACATCAAACATATTAACACTGATAACTCACCTCAGCAAAGCTTTTTCACCGAAGTAATCACCCCGTTTTAGTCTTCGCACTTCCTTTGGTTCGGTGTGACCTGCTATCATCTGCGTCACCTTTACCTGAGGGTGTCATAAACAGTATTGTCTTTAAACTGGTACAACGAAAATCAATCTATTATGATCTCGATACTTCACAATACAATCCCCTTTATTACTTTAATTGAATGCATGTTAGAAGGGACTGCCCTTCGCTTCAGAAAACTATTCAGACAAGGGATTTTAATTATCTTTAACATGCTAACCGCCACCGGCAACGATGCATTCAACCATTACCGATAGAAATTCAATAATGATCTTCAAACAATACTGTTATGTACATAAAATTATGCATTTAAAGTATAAACACGTTTTAAAATCTTGGACACAGACACGTGACGGGTCGAATCAGAGATGGGTACAAGATTATTATGTGCATAAACATGCTTTAAAAATTGAAATAGGCATGAAACACAAATTTAATCTGCCTACTTGAACACTTCCATGCGCAAAACTGAATCACAAGAGTATTTTTATCTATAATTGTCAACTTTCGGTCATTTTGAGCCCCCACACATTGGCGGACGTGCTTCTCTGCACAAATACAAGTCAGGACTCGCAGATCATATTCTACATTTTTTTTCTTATTGTTCGATTGTTTTATCTGTTCAATATTCCATTTTTTTTCTATTCTTGTCATTTTGACAAGGGTCTTAACCGAAATTTCGCTATTTTCTGTCTTTCCTTTTTGTTTGCGTTTTATTTATTGTATCGTTTGGGTATTATTTCTTATGCCAGGCTTTGCTACATACGACTTTATCCTTTATCTTTTTTTTTTTTTTTTAAAACCATTTTTTGACTTTATTCGACCTCAGTCGACATCTTAGAGTTTATCGATCCCGTGGATTATCTTTTCAAACCTCAGGGGGTCCCTATTACAGTCGGATGGGGTCCATATTGCACATAGCAAGAGCAACAACAATAAAACAACCTAGTATTGATCAGTCGGAAAATTTGGCAAATGGGAATTACGACATTTCCCACAGCGGCCCTAGATAGATATCATACATACATACAACAACGTATTTCAGTTTCGCGTGTCTACGTCGTAACGTCCGGCTAATCTTCATAATTATACATATTGTTCCCCGGTGCCATGTTAATGTGTCTCTCATGTAAATATGACATCGCTTGTAAATGGAGACAATACTTCATTACAAACACAGACAGTCGGCCATGTATCAGTGTATCAATAATGACCCATAGCTACCTTGCTACAATGTGGTCTTCTTTCTCAAGTAACCCCGCGTTCACACCAGCTTTCGTTCACTTTCGTGCATTCTTATTCTGAACGTATGTTATCGAACGACCACACGTTCAAACCAGAGATCTGCTTTCGTGTGTTCGTTTTCTGATTGAGAATGCCAGACTGAACATTAATTCTCCACAAGCATGTGTGTCATGCCACACCAGTGTTGACGCTTGATTTCACCACCTTTGCACACCATGTATTGTCGCGTCACAACAACACACGGGAGTTCACGGGACAAATTTTAGTGTAGCAGAAAAAACAAAATTTCACGTACGCATGTTAACATTCGGGAACGATCGAATACGAGAGTTAGGTGAGAACACTAATAGACCCTTTTCACTTCCGCGTTACGGTTGTTTGCGGGGAGCCGCACGGCTTCGAAAAGCACCGCGTAGGGCAAAAACCTTCACTTGCCTTAGTGATGGCATCTGAATATGTGCACAGTCTAAGCAAAGATGCATTTTTATGCCAGATCCAGCACGTAACGGGTTTGTACAGTTGGGCCCAACAAGAGGATGGTATCGTTCGACCGTTGTCCACCGCTTCCGCCCTACAAATGGGGCACGCCGCCATTTGGTTTGCAAATCACGTGATATGGAGGACGGTAAATGAAAAGGGTCTATTTTTATATGGGAAATATAACGATTTACGTCATCCGTTCGTGAGTCGCACGAAAGTGAACGAAAGGGGACCTTTGATGTGAACGCGGGTTAAGTGTGGCTAAAGTTTGGCATGTGTATTGCGCACGTGTATCTGTGCACGGGACTTTGTCATTGTTTATGTCTACATTTCCATAGCAATACATATTCATTCACAATACATAAATGGTATATTTTGAGTTCCGGAAACTTACAGAATGATAGCTATATCGTGCTGGTCGAACTTGGCAGTATGAATTATGTAGTAAGTTCCAATTCTTTTTTTTTTTTTTTTAATCAATTGGATGAAGACAGTTTAAGAAAAACTGTCAGACAAAACTCACATTCACTTACACTAACAACATATATTTCAAAAAATAGATAAATAAAATGGAAATTTGGAATTTTTAGTAAAGCCTAGCAAAGCAATAAACTGTTTAAATATGTAAAAATTTGGACACATGGTATAAAGTGTAGATATTTTACCAGATACTTTGGTAAAAAAGAAAACATATTATACAAAACGCCCACATTTTGATGAAAAATACGAATATAACAGCCACTTCAGTGGGCTATGATCGACTGTCAGAACACCCGCAGGATACGTCACATGTTTTCAAGTCTTTTAAAAAATCGAATCAGTTCCAGAAATACGAAATAAAATATTGATTTCTCAAAGACAGACACACAGGGTAATAAATAGCACAGAGCTTTCGGGCTTCACCGTATAACAATTTCCATAAATAAATATTCATACACAACCCACGTGCAAAAATCTGTATCATACACAAACCCAATGGAAATATCTATTTATGTCGAGAGTTTTCCACTAGTAAAGATAAACATCCAGACATAGAAATCTGCATGCCGCTGTCTATTTCAAGAATTTTTTCATGCCAGTTCCCAGTTTCTCGTACCGCTTCTTCTTTTCGACCAACCATGGAAATAAAGATTGAATGATCGGTAGAGTTTTTCACTCGCAAAAGACCCCCCCCCCCTTTCTCTCTCCCTTTCTCTCGCTTTGTCCCTCTCTCCTTCTCGCGCTTTGTCTCTCTCTCTCTCCCCTTCTCCGTCTCTCTCCCTCGCGTTCTCTCTCTCTCTCTCTCTCTCTCACGCGAGCTTTCCCTCTCTCTCTCTCTCTCACTCACTCATCCTTTTCATTTCTCATATAAACTGAAACGTAATCTTTGCATATTGTACCAGAGTGGTATCTTGTTGGTTCCCTTACTATGTAAAACAACGCAACTTCTTACTTTCTTACTTTCCAATTTTTGTAATATTTGGACAAAATTAGGGTGGCAGCTTGTATCTTATTTCTTCGCAATCCTGTCTTTAAGAAAAAAACAAAAAACAAACGTTGATCAAGGAGATATTATTATAGCTTTCAGAGAACTCAGTCCGCAGGAAATCGTTGCCCCACGAGTTAAGATCCGCCAGAACATTATAAAAAACCACAGAAAAAGTGCTGGGTCGTAGCAAGGCTTGAAGCAAAGAGAAAATTCGGCAAAAAGAAAAAGTTGTATGTAGCAAAAGCCTTGCAGAAGAAATAATATCCAAACGGCAACTTCTTTTCTGTTGTTGCTGATGTTGTTGTTATTGTTGTTGTTGTTTTCCTGAAGAAGGTGTTTAACCGAATTTTTTTGTTGTTGTTTGTCTTCCCTTTTTTCCCTTTGCGTTTCACTGCACCGTTTAGGGGTTATTTCTTATCCGTGGGTCTGAGACATACTACTTTTTCTTTTTGCCAATTTTTGACGTTAAGACCCGCCTGAGTATCTTACTAAGTCTTTGAAATTACATGATAACTAGGGCATCCACCTCACCCCACCCCTCATGCAGTCTACTTATCCTATCTCAGTTCACCACCCCCCCTCCCCCCTCCCCCCCCCCCCAACTCAGAGATTTAAACAGAAACAGAAAAACGCATAAATGAGAATTGCGAAAGTCCTCGCATTGTGCAATTCCTTTAATCAACCCAGACCACGATGTCCTTGAGGTTGTGTCATTAGTGTAGTCTGTGTCAACGTGGGAGGAACATAAAAAAACAAAATAAAACAAAACACTAAATTAACCCATGAAATACCAACGCTGGACTGCTATGGTGATATTTCTATATATGTTACTTTTCCATTTGATACTGCAATAATACCAAAAGATAATGAAACCTTAAAGCCAAATTCATCTGGTATCTAAAGATCCCTAACCTTAGGCGCGTACCCGCCGGTTCTGATGAGCAGACTAGTTGGATGGTGACGTCATTACATTGAGTGTCAACAGAGAGTTGCGAAACCATTATTAGCATGGAGCGGAAAGTAGGTCGCTGCGGTTAACATTCCCAGTTTGTGCATTTCCACGTGGCGTAAGAGCTTACAAACGGCTCTAAATAGTTTCAATCAACCCAAAAATATGAACAAACCACAGTAAACAGATACGCACACTATTTTTAAGCTTTGGTGAAGGCGGTCTCTTTCAATCCTTGGTTACCGCAGCGACCTAGTTTCGCCATTTGGCGGAAGTGAGATCTCTCTATCAATACATACTCTTTGGTGTCAATGAATCCTCGCCCACCAGTCAACTAGTTGACGCTCACTGAAACAGAATGCCGTGACGTCACATTCCAACAAAATCGTTTGCTACGTTCATCGGTAACTGTACTCGAAAAATTTTCAGCAAACACCCTAATGCTGGGTTCTCGTACGTACCGAAACGGAAACGGCAAAAAATCCATCATATAGTAAAAAGAGAGAGTGTTTTCATGTGTACAGAAACGGCGTGCGGAAACATTCTTTCTATTTCACTACATGACGTTTCCGTTGCCGTTTCGGTTTCCGTATACATAAGAACCCAGCTTCAGATCATTCATGACAAATTTATATTGTCGGCATGGAAGGGGTTAATGAAGCTATCACATTTCTACTTTTTTTTTATAGGAATGACATTGACGGCGTCCTGAAAGAAATGTCAAGTATTTGAGAATTAAAATAATTATTTGCAATTAAATGAGGAGTAGAGAAGGTGTGCTGCAGTATCGTGACGTTTTTTATTTTTTAACCTAAATATCCAGGTGTTTTAATTTGTTTTCCCCAACGTAACAACACTAACTAAAACTCAAGTGTGATTCGCGGCGTCCACGGAGAAATGAATAGTGTCTGGCATGTGCTTCTATTTTAACATGAAATATCAGCGATATTTCGCCCAAAAAGCTTGCCAATACATAATCTCTCACTGAAATTCATATAGCAAAAAGAGATTGCGCAATGCTACACTGATTATCCTCTATATGCTGCACAATAAACTCAGAAAATTAATCACGGCACCTTTCATATCAAGATAGAAACTAACATCATGCACAAAAAGTCTTAGAATTTTTTCAAAGGGGACACCCATTCAGTAAGTATGCTCGATTTGGCAAAACGAAAGAGTTGTACGTAGCAAAGCCTCGCGTAAGAAATAATTCCCAAACGATACCAATGAAACGCAAAGTGAAAGAGAAGACAGAAAATGGCTCATATTTCAGCAACAGCCTTTTTCAAGGAAAAAAAAAGAAAAAGAAAAAACTACAATAGAAGATAAATTGGAAAACTGAACATATAAAATTAAAACAAAAGGAAAGAACAGAGAAGCACAATACAGCACAAAGAGGTATGCCACCAGCAGTAAGACTCCTACGTACGCTTTTCATAAGTTTGGCCTCACATCCTCCCCGACCCCTTTTTGTAGGAGCGTACGGCTTATTACTATGTTGAATGTCCGTGACAAAAGCCTTCGTTTTTCAAAACTTTAACTGGCGTTTTGCATGAACGATTTGACTACTTCATTAGAGAAGAGACATTCGTGTAAATAAACAAGGCACTGAAAGAAAAAAACGTAAACAAAACAAACTTTTATATTTTATGAACATATTTGAAAAGCGTATTGTATGTTCCCCGAACACCACCCATCAACACCCCAAATCCAAATACGCTTTTTGTGTGCAGGAGCCAATCCCCCCCCCCCTCCGGTGCCAGTATAACTTCTTTATAGATGCTCCCCCCTTTGACTAATTACATCCCTTTTGGCCGCCTCAATCAGCTTCGAAAGTTAAGTCACTTTCATGTCAAGATACATACTGACTTCAGTTATGGAGGCTTTCAGGGTGCGTCCACTGGGCACACATGACAAAGGCATAACATTTATTTAGCTTTTCTTTGATCAGTCCCTAGTTTTCCTACGTTAACGCGCCGAAACAAACGTAGAAGAAGAGCTGATCAGCCTTGTATCTCTCTCTATTCACAACAATGACATGTCTCACTGCCTATTGTTGTCCATCTCTGACAATGAAAGACAATGGCTAGCGAGTCCCCCGAGGCCAGTCAAGCAGTTCATCCACAGTGAAGGAAGGCACAATGATGTTACCAGTGTCGATCTAAATGGCATTGGCGGGGAGAATCAATACATGCCCCTTGTTTGTCCCCTTGCACGATTTAATTTCGTTGGAAATCCACCTGTTCAGGCGCTGAAACTTCGGATTAATCAAACTATTGCCTGTGGCGAATTAAATCAGCTAATTTTCAGCGTTATCCTGCCAAATCCAGTGAAACCGGCTTTCCAGAAATGTTATCAGTATTTTCTAATATTTTGTTGAACTCCAAACACCAAACTTGAAAGATAACCATTTGCAGCTCCAAAACACTTTCTTAGAGCACAAGCATTCGCCTCTTAGCAGCAAAAGACTTAAAGCATTTATCATTATTATTATTAATTTGATTACCGTCTTCCTACTCTTCCCGGGAAAAAAAGGAGGGGTGGTCTTGTTCAAAGCCCAATGAAGCAACTAACCCACGCAGAGACGTAGACATTTTGTGCTTATGTTATCCTGGTGAACAAAGAAAATGTATAGAGCGTCCGAATTTTCTTGAAGTCCGATTAGAGCATAACTTAATGTTCAAATCCAAACTTTCGTGTAGATTCAGCGTCAAATGTACTCCCTTTGGGTTCAAATGTCCACACTTCACAAAGTTTATGTGCGTATTACTGCTCTTGTCCACAGCATCCGCTCTGTTCCGCTATTCGGACGGACAAAGACGTAAAACATTCTTTGCCCCTGTATACTTGTCCACAGCATCCGTTCCGCTCCGCTCCTTACCACAATAGAGGCAAAGAGCGTTTTGAATTTTGATACGTCATTGTCCGTAAAAATAGCGGAGCGGAGCGGCTGCTGTAGACAAGAGCAGTTAAGGAGGAACCACGCGCCTTTCGGTAACTTTGAGCTTCGATTGCCAGAGAAGTGGAGAAGCGCAAGCCGTTCGTAGTAATGCATTAAACACAGAAAAGCAAAAAAGTAATCCCTTGGGGCGTGAGGTGATCATCTTAGAATCTGGGATTAAACATTGCTAAGATCTCCTATGCTTTTTTCCAAGTTGGCCACGCTGATTCACGCTCATAATTCAGGATTTCGCTGGACGTGCCACAAACCCCCCTGGAAATTTTTGTTGCCATATGCGGCACATCCTAAGAGACATTGGTGCCGAGCTCACTCCCGAATCATCGCTCAAGTGTGATTTTTCACAGATGAAAAACAGACCAAAGAGAGTGAGGTAGACAATAAGAAAAAAAAAAGGAAAATATTTTGTATTTTGGGGGCAGGAAATTGGGGGGGGGGGGGAGGGGGGCATATTATGAAAAAAGCAACTGGATATGCAAAACGAAGTACAAAAACTGTACTGGAGCCACACTAACAAATATTCAGGTTCCATTTCGTGACCATCAAAAGAAACTAGTACTTGTGCAAAAATCGTAACAAAGATAGATAGATACAACATGCCCAGCCAGCGACAATACAGAAAGTCGACGCGTAGGACTGTGTTCATATTTGCTCATAAGAAAAACATCTTTCCTACGTAGATCAGCTGGTTATGACATCGTGCTGACTGTCGCGATGTGGGTTGGATGGGGATAATTCGACTGACACTCTTTCGAGGTCCGCTCCCACAATCGACGAACACACAAAAAAATACTTGCACTCCAAAAACTAAATAAATCAATTGCTTTGATTTTTAGCAGAACTGTAGGGCAGTTTAATTACAGGAATTAATGTAACAAATATAATTATAAATATAAATATCAATTCAAAGGCAACTGAATCTACTAATGAAACTACAGCTTTCTATAAAGACTAACTTATTCACTCTAACTACTTGCAGGTCATATGAGTTATATGGCAAATAGAATCCGCGCACGTGGCGACGGATATAAGTTTAAATTCTATTAATACAATGAGACATGTTATGATATGGACATTTCCTCTAGACACGCCATGGAGAATGCTTGTACAACCATGCGTTGTCTGGAGGTAGCTCTGAAACTGTCTTCAAAAGTAAGGAGAACGGTTCACTTTCATCATTACAAATTAGTATGGACTCTCACCATGCGGCCCTCACTGGGAGTGAGAGCGCTGGATGTAAACGCTGTGGGTTTATATCAAACCAAGTAGCTTAGGCTCTGGAGCTTTAACTCATGGCGCTCCTCACAATATGGACTGCTCAACTGCGTCTCTTATGTCTCTCATCTGGCTGAGGACTATCGCCGTCCACCTCGTAAATGGATTGTCTACATGTGGCCTCTATCTAAGCTCTGCACGGGTTTAAATACTAAAGCTATGTCTCGACCTTCCGTCCAGATTCAGACATTTGATTGGTGCAACCACCTCTAGCTCAGCTGCCGAACCGAGTTATTTTAAGTAACAGCCCTACGCAACGACCTTGGGTCGACATCAAAGGTCGAATCACTCAAGACAATAAAATGTAATTTTATAGCAATAAATTCTTAACATGTTCAAAACCCCGAGCTTTTACTCTGGATCACGGATTTTCTGTACGTCAACAGACGTCTCGATAACATTTAATTCCTACTCACCCCTTCCCTCTCTACTAAACCTAGTTCAAAACACGAGATATAAAAAGTGCTCAGTCATGTACACCTACGCTGTCCGTCTATCCTTCCCCACACCTTCTGTCTATCTATTAGGAAAAAAACTGTTCAAAACAAATTGTTTACGAGACCAAGTTATGCTGGCTCGCACAATAATTACGTTTGTAAAAATTACTCACTGCTCTCTCACAAAAATTTACTCAGTGGAAACATTTATGAATCAAATCTGTTCTTGACACTGACGTCAGTTTAATGTAGGGATACCGCCCTATGGTAATCCTACCAACCCTACAATAATCCCCTACAATTGAGCATCTTCTGCCACCTGAAAAAAATTCAGCTACGTTGGGCAGGACATGTTGTCAGAATGCCCGACTCCAGACTCCCTAAGCAAATCTTCTTCTCTGAGCTCTCCAATGGAACGAGGAATGTTGGGGCCCCAAAGAGACGTTACAAAGACACTCTCAAGCAATCACTGAAGGCCTTTGCCATTGATGTGAGTGAGTGGGAAAAGCTCTCGCTTGATCGTGCAAATTGGAGGGCGGCCCTTACCAGAGGCAGCAAAGCATGGGAAGCTGACAGAGTCCAGCAGGCTATCAAAAAAAGAGAACGGCGCAAGAAAAGGCCCAGTGGTACTGAACCAACGGAGCACTCTTGTCATTTATGCGGAAGGGTCTGCAGGGCAAAAATAGGACTTATCAGTCACATGAGAAGCCATAAGTCATGAAAGAACAGTCTTTCCATTCTGTCCTCTGTGTCCTTTAGTTCTCTTTATTGTCCATGTGTTGAAATTCTCAACAATTTCTGTTCTTTATTCCTCTGGTGTTGTTAAGGTCATCATCATACCTGATGGACGAACTATTATTACAATAATCCTACAAAATTTACGATAATCCTATACAAATCTACGTGAAATTGACATAGGGATGCTGGCTGGGTATCAATTCATTCTATAACATAATGTTAAGTAAATTTGAACTAGCAAGAGGACGACCAGGAAGAAGATGGCGGGTTGACAATCATTCAAAAGAACGGTATAAACAACATGGATGAGGAAGACATCAGACAGAAAGGTATGAAAGTCATTGTCGGAGGGCTACATCCTGCAGTGGATGGTCAATGCCTAGGTGAAAGGTGATAATTTGAACTACATATTAAGCATACACGCCATTTTTCAGCAACACGCGGCTGGAGAGATGCCAGTGAGGAGGAGAGGTGGATGGAAAGGACAGATGAGGAGGACGAATGGCCCTCAGCAGTGGATTGAAATTAAGCTGCTTTTAGGGATTTTGCGGAATGAGCATGACGCAGCCGGACGATCAGAGATTTTGCTTGGTCCTTCAGCTCTTGTGCTCTTTGCAAATCCCAGAAGTGCTCTCAGTAATTCCTCTCTGATAGTACTTCCAAAATGGTTGTTGGAGAGAAACTACGTACTTCTTTTTTCCCACACACTACAACTTGTATTCTTTCCACGGTTCTTTAAAATTTCTGTCTGGTCCCGAACTTGTAGCAGGACTGTGTCTTTGATTGTTTTTTTTTTTTTTCTGGCAGTACATATTATATATTCATGTATCATACAGGTGCTCGGTTTCAGACAGTGTTCATGTACCATTCAGTTTGCAAGTTCCTGATTCATCCATTCATTCTGTTGTTCATGCATGCATCCATCCGATCACTGATCCATCCTCAATCCATCCATCCATCCATTTCACCTACCAATATAGGGCCGAATTGTTTGCCATAATAACGTTCTTTCTGATTTATTTGTCTGCTTCTTTAGCACCCGTTCACCACTTATTCTCCCCCCCCCTTCCCCCCAATCCCTCCCCTTCCTTCCAATCCCCCTCCTCTTGCTCTCTCTCTCTCTCTCTCTCTTTCTCTCTCTCTCTCGCTCGCTCGCTCCCTCATTCACACAAATACATACCATGTTATCCACCTCATCTTCACCTCATATTTATTTCACATCGTGCACCATGATGCAATAGACGGATAACTGACAGACCAAGCCTAACACAACATAAACAACAACCAAACAAATAAACAAAGAAACAAAAAAAGAAGAAAAACAAAAGACTCACCTCTCCTTTGTTTAGGATAAAGAATGTATCGCCAGCTCCACCTTCTCGTATGATATATTCGTTTTCGTGGAAGAAGTCCTAGTTAGAAGAAAATAAAAAGACATCTCACTTAATCACAATTCACTCTTAAGCATTATAACACAGTTGTCATTTTTAAGAAACGTGTCAGTATCATATCATCTGAAGCACAGCACACTGTCAATTCTGGTTTTCGTCGGTGTTGATTTAGACTTTTAGTTACTTTGAATCAACCAGCGGGCCAGGCTCGTTTCAGTCTTATTGGTGAGCGAGGTCACTCGTTCAATTCCATAAGTCACATAGCACACTAAACCCAGGCAAAACAGAATTGATCCAGTGCGCAGGCCCCTTCGGTTATATCATTCTTGAATAGAAAATCACCTCTAGATTGGTAAGTAAAATGCGTCTTCTGGCAAAGGTTGTGGTGTATGTTAAATGAAACTTAGATATTATAATGTCTGCGCCCGAGTGCTGTTTCGTGTATAATATGGCAATTTGGACTTTGGAGGGTAAACGAGGAATCTTCAACACAGTTAAAACCCCTTAGTCTGTATTTACATAAGCCCTTACTGAAAGGCTTATCCATTGTCGTTCAAAATAACAAACAGAGAGTGGGAGAGAGAGAGAGCGAGAGAGAGCGAGAGAGAGAGAGACATAAAGAGCGAGCGAGCGAGAGAGAGAGAGAGAGACATAAAGAGAGAGAGAGAGAGAGACATAAAGAGCGAGAGATACATACATACAGACACACGCACAGGGAGAGAGAGACACAGAGAGAAACAGACAGACAGAGACAGAGAAAGGGAGAAATACGGAGAAAGAGACAGGAAGAAAGGGAGTGATACGCACATACATATACACAGAGAACGAAGGGGAGGCAGATAGAGACAGACAGAGAAAGACAGACAGAGAAAGACAGACAGAGAAAGACAGACAGACAGACACAAAAACAAAGAGAGGTGAAAGAGACAGACGGACAGAGAGACAGAGAGAGGAAGGGGGAGGGATAGAAACAAAGAGACAGAAAGACAGAGAGACGGATAGGGAAACGGAGACGACAAAGAGAAACAAACAGACAGACAGACAGACACAAAGACAAAAGCAAAACAAACAGGAACAAAAAAATCACAATTTCAAAAAGTTGACATTTTCCGGCTCAAAAATTTGACTGCAGCGGGAATTAAGACTAATGAAACATCCCGAATAACAGACAGGGTTCAATGGATATGTGGAACAATTACACAGCGTTCCAGTAATCAATTAATTACTCTGGCGAGGGAAGGAATACAACAATAAACCTGCACATTGTAATAGATTACATTTGCAAGACAAATTTTGAATGGAGTGAAAAAGCCCTTTGGGATCTGCTTGATATTTGCAGGTAAGTGTCACGCATGGGGAATTTACCTATACTGGCCGAGTTTAAGTAATTGTGGATAACAAATACCTTCTTTTTAAGAATGAAAGATAATAAATTTCCCTCTCCAGTCCTCATCCTAACAAACAAACATAAATCGTCGTTTTGTCATAGCATAGGCGATACCAACCGATTTTTGACTAGTTGGATGATGACGTCACAGTATTGCGTTTCAATGAGACCTCGCAAACCATCCAACTTGTTGGATGTCTCTAGAGAGTGTAGATGTACAGAGAGATCTCACTTCCGCCAAATGGCGAAACTAGGTCGCTGCGGTAAACAAGAAATTGAAAAATTGAAAGAGACCGTCTTCACCAAAGATAGTGTGCATATCTGCTTACTAAGGTTTGTTCATATATTTGGGCTGATTGAAACTATTACGCCCGGTGGAAATGCGCGAACGGGTATTGTTTACTGCAGCGATCTACTTTCCGCTCCATGCTAACAGTGGTTTCGCGGAGCCTCCCGTGTCTCTCGGTGCAAATCGACCAATATTGAAACCTCTCTATACATACATACTCTCTGATGTGTCTGAGACGCAAGGTGGTGGCGTCACCATCTGTGTAGTCGGTCGACCGAAACCGACTTAAGCTCGCATAGGCTTATTTGCTTTCACTTGTTGATCAATAGCTACAAAAAAAACTATATACATCATTCAGTATCTGGGACAAGACAGACATTGCAGTTTAAGTTTTAAGCCGTGATTTCATGTGTACGGAAAACAGAAACGGCAACGGAAACGTCAAAAATCCACCAAGAAGTAAAAAAGAAAGAGTGTTTCCGTGTGTCCGGAAACGGCTTCTGCGTATATACGAAAATATTCTTTCTATTTCACTACTTAAACGTTTTTGACGTTTCCGTTACCGTTCCTGTTCCGCACACATGAAAATTCAGCTTTAGGGAGATCAACGCTAATCCAGGTGGACAAGTGGGCACAGTGGCTCAGGGGTTAGAGCTCTTTAGCCGGTTCCGAGAGGTCCTGGGTTTGGATTTACGTCAGTTTACAACCCACTGAGGCAACATCAGCGACAAGGTTGTAGTTACCCGCTAGTCCGCTGATGAGAGAGTGACTTAAAGACAGAGTTTAAGTTTGGGTTTAACAGCGCGTCGACACGATAACGGCCACTTTGGACCTTTCACAGTTTTTTTCCTTATCTTGCTTGGTTTGGATTAGTTTTCAGCTTTCAGATGCTAAAAACGCAGAGACAAATTCTTTAGATTGGATCACGCCCCCACAGGGATTAAGCTTGGGATCTTTCGCATTTGGATTAGACACTAACCACTGGACCTCTGCGCTGGATTTAAAAGAAAAGAACTTTTATCTTGCTTTGGATTAGTTTTCAGCTTTCAGATTCTCAAAACACAGAGACAAATTCTTTAGATTGGACCAGGCCCTGACGGGGAGTAAGCCTGGGATCTTTGGCATATGGATTAAGAAGTTAACTCCAACCACTGGACATCTGCACAGGATTTAAAAGAAAAACAACAACAATTTGCTCAAAATGTTCTTATCTTCCTACATAGAAAGCATTACAAAGTGGCTCCAAATTCCCATGTTATATCGAACAGTCCTACAAATCAAGTTTAATTAGTTTCCCCCAAAAGCGTGTGGATCAGACAGATCAATACGTCATTTCTGATAAACCATAAAAAAACGACGTTTTTCGTCTAGCCAAAGTCAAAAATGGTTTGACGCGCCGAACAAAAACCCCGGGTCAGCAAATTAGAACTGAACATGAAAAGTCTGTATGACTAGTCGAGCCCATTTTCAATTTCTGGCAGTCCCAAAAAGTTGTAAAGCCCATCATTTGTTTGTGTTTGTTTGTGTGTGTGTTTTAACGGTCTCAATGCAGCGCTCAATAGATCGCATAGATGAAAGGTTTTGTTTGTTTTTCTAACAGCCTCAACTTAGTGGTCCATAGATTTTCATGATGAAAGGCAGTATGATTTGTTTAGAGACGAAAAGAAAACAACCAACTATTGCAGACTAAAAATGAAAAACCACACGACCACTATCATTTTAGTCGTGTGCCCCAGACATGAATTGGAGCCGGAAGATTAATTGTTAAAAGTCTCGAAAATCTTTATTTTTGGCAAAATACAAAGAGGCTTTTTATTATGTAGTATTTGTTCCGTGGGAATATCCATTATAGGGGTACAAATCCTTGGTCACACCCGCCCAGTTTTCCATTGGCTGGACAGTCCCAAGTAGAGTCTTTTTCTTCCTCATTCCTTCTCCATGCCAAAGGTACCGGATTCAAATCCCGGTCGGTGCAGCTATGTTTGATTTTTTTTTTTTTTGGAAAAAAAAATCCCTGATCCTATGGTAGCTAGGATCGAGCACCTAGTCTTCTCGGATAAGGACGAAAAGCTCGGAGGGCACGTGTGCACGTTGCGCACATTAAAGATACCTTGGCAGTTGAAAGTCGAGAGGAGCAGGCCCAAAGGCCCGGGGCAAAATTCTAAAACAACTAACCCCTATCACAAAAACACACAGAAAGAAGAGTAGAACAGCATGAAAAAAAACAACAACAAGAAGAAAAGTGAGGTGTAAACGCCAAAAGGCAGCGACAGCTCCTAAAATAAAGACCTGAGCGCACGCTCCTAACGCCACTTCACTCTTCATAACATTCACACTTGTACAGAGAGACAAAGAAAACAAGCAGTACTTACATATTCTAGCACGTCCGCTATTTTGGCCAGTTTGTCGGAAGGCAGGTTTTTCAACAAAGGCACACTGTGGAAGAGACAGCAAAATAAACACCTTTTATAACTTGGCAAGGAGGATCCAAGACTATTTCTACTTAATGTTCTGGTCTGTGCCTTCCCATTTCTGCTGTGCTCTGGCAAAAGACGGCATGTGTCCAAAAACAATTTGCCCAGACTTGGGAAAACAGATGGAATAAAATAAAATAAAAAACAATAATAACAGTAATAAAAATATCGTTCGCTTTGGTCACCGCTTTATTCTTTGTTCAATCTCCATTATTTTGATGTCAAGACGAAACATTATTGTAAGTGGATCTGGCGAAATCGGTCTGAAGGTGAATGACCAAAATTCTTGAGAACCCCACCTCCCTCTCCCCCCCCCCACACACACACACAGCCAGGGGAATACATTTTCTATGGAAACTGGGATTTGCTTATAATATGAAAAATTAGTCATTTTTCTGCATTCTGTTAAAATATTTTGCTTGATATCGACTTGGAAATATTTTATTTTGATTTTTATTGAAGAGGTTTGACAATTTCACCTTAAGCCCAGTTTCGCCAGATCCACTGGCAATTAATTACGCAACAACTATAACCCAGCAGTAGGATAGAGTTGAGAGCACGTTTAAGTCTGTAAATTGATGTTAAAAAGTAGATTTGACCTGGGTGGATTTTTACGGTGTTTTCCCGTAACCTGACAGCACTGTGATGTAGTTGTGTGTGACACGTGATGGTATCTCACGGCCAGGAAGGCCAAGAGTTATCTATGTTCTCGAAACGCCTCCATCTCCGGTGAGCATTGGCAGAAACTGTCTGGAGGGGTCGTCCATAAAGTATGTCTGCTCGGAAAGTGATGGGGAGGGGGTGGAAGGGTCCTCCAACTTACATGGGTGAAGGGGAAGTCATTGGGAGCGGACACGAGCGGGCGTCGTTTTTATTCTATATCTTCTATGCAATAGAATAAAGCTTCTACATATACTTATTATAACCTCCAACCTCCGGATTTTCGCTTTCCCATAAGGCAAGGAGTACCGGACAGATGGATTTTTCGACGTTTTCTTCCTCTTGTGCATAAAAAAAACAACACAAAACAGTGCATGTTTGTGTGTGCACGAATGTGTTTGGTAGTAGTGCAGGTGCGTGATATTTTGCACGCCAACACATACGTGTATGATAATACTGTGCATGCGCGACCTTTTTGCACACCGACACACTGAATATTAACACTGTGCGTTTATTGAAATGGCCGATGAAGATGCAAATTTACTCGAAGCCGTCAATCGCAACAAGTTATCATCGTTTATTAGTCCTGGTGTAACCTTTCTATTTATCATTAATCATACTGTAATGGAGCTAGACGCTGCACGACCATGTCAGCACCTAACACTTCCTGACTACGGCATAAAAAAAGTATCAAACTTTCAGAACTGCCGCAATTTTTGACGCTGATCAATGTGGACGCATCCATTTTGGGACAAACTTCAGACTTTAATATTATTTGTTTACTTTTTGTTTTTAGTTACAAAAAAAGTGACGCACTGTCATCGAGTGAACTCGAAAGGGATAATCGGAAATTTCGTTCTCCGGCCTCTCTTTACAATGTCATGATATAGGCGGGACGACCTGTCATCCGCCATTGTATTACCTCGTAATGGCCCTCCGCAGGGTTGGCTAGTTATAATTAATAGAGAACAGTAAATAATACGGGTACAAAATTACAGATAGAAAGCATACTATCATGGGCAACAAAGTTAATGGGACTTGATATCTCTTCCTCGCATGAGTAAAAAAAGAAATTGCTTGAGGCTCTTAAAGAACTCATCGGAAAAAAAACACCCCAACAACCTCATTTTACACAAATCAGTGGGATAAAAATAAAATACAATTGTTGGTGAACATGATTTCGGAATGTGAACATAACCTGCCCACTGAGTGTATGACAAATGCACGCTTGGAGGACAGACTGGGAAGAAGGTGAGAAGAACAAGCAGAGAACAGTAAAGAGCGAGAGCCAGACAAACAGGAAAAAACTCTACATAAAGCATTAAAAAACCAAGCAAACAAACAAATGAACAAACAAACCCCCCCCCCCTCCCCCCCATAAAATCTGTTAAATCAACTTGTAGCGTTCGGCCTCCTTCAGAAATGACAAGATGGGCTGCGGGTGCATGTGAGAGAATAATTCTTTCATGGCTCGGCGGCCGAAACTAGCCGCATTTGCCGAACGCAAACCTTCTGGCAGTTCATACGCACGTCATGACCGAAGGCTGTCAACGATGACAAAACTGCGATAAACAAACACCGATGCCCCTGACCCTTTTAGTTTTACTGCCAACATCAAAGGCAATGAATTTGGAGCAATTTGAAAAAAGGAGGGGGTGGGGTGGGGTGGGCCGAGGGTGGGAGGACAATGCAAATGAGATCGTTGTTCAGATAATGTTTTGACAAGCAGATAATGCAACAGTTATCGATCATGTCCTGGCGCGGACAAATAACGAATCGTATCTGTTAAAAACCACCGACAGATGCAAACAAGCTCACCATCGTATCATATCCATCATCTTCCGTACCGAATGCAACCCCAGGATGAATCTAGAAACAATGCAAATATACCTGAATGCGTCAGGGCGAGACGAATACAAATCTTAACAGAATCGATACGCATTCATTAACAACCTTTCGTCAGGAACGGCCAGATTACACTGGAATACTCACTTTGATAATATTGCGTCAATGATCGATTGCATCAAAAAGTGCCCAATATATCTCATCTCTACAAAACACAGCCTATCTGCCATGCAATTCTTGCGTCATCATACGAAGCATTAATTAAACATTACCTGTTGTACAATGATGTACATTTAAACATAGTAACAACCACCATGGCACAGAAAAAAAAAAATCTATATCTATCTATCTATCTATATAGATATAAATTTTGTCAGAACCCAGACAGAATCCCCTACGTCAATCCGTTATTGATTTGTATAGGATTTCCGTAGGGTTGGTAGGGCTGCGGTAGAGGCGGATTTCCTACATCAAATCGACAGTGGCTATGAGAAAACTTGATATCAATCCGATGCGCCAAAGTTCCGCGGACTGGAAAGCTATCTGGGTCTTTATAGTCAAATCATTCATAAAACTGTTTTTTAGCAACCAGTTTGTGACTAACTCCCATTGAGGCCATTTCGGGAAAGAAAAGTTTATTGTGGCTGGCACGTCAAACGTAGCGCTAACCTAAATGTGCGAGGATTTTCAGAGGAAAAAAATTCCCATGACCCAAGCTAGTCAGGTCGACAATTTTAATATCACTCTGTCCGGTTGATCTAGAGGTGAGGTGTTCGCCCCTCATGCAAATTCCCGGTCGGTGCAGACAGGTTGGAATTTTGGGATTTTTCTCATATTTTCCTGTCATCGATCTTATGGTACGTAGGATCGGATCGAGTACCTAGTCTTCTCGAATAAGGACAAAAAATTCGGATGCCCATGCACACGTTGAGCACATTAAAAATACCTTGGCAGTTTGAAGTCGAGAAGAGAAGGCCCAACAAGGCCGCTGCCAGGGCAAAATGTCAAAAAAAAAAAAAAATCCCCCCCCCCCCCCCCCAAAAAAAAAACAACAACCCAGCAATCGCCAACCGACACTGTACTGTGGCGACGACGTGTCTCTTCCAGTTGTAACTGGGCTCAGTGACATAAAACCAAATTTCCGAAATGGGATCAAAGAAGTATCCAAACTACAAAATACAAAAAATACAAATACAAAATACATATCACAAGACATCTCGCCCCAGACCAGATACACTGTCTAACACATTAAAAAAGGCCAAACGCATAAAAACCCGCTGAAGGTCTTGGGAGAGCGAGACCGTGGGCGATCCTCACGGGAATAGAACCAGCGTCAAACTAAATGCTCCAGTTCTTGACTTACTTCTTACTCTTAAGAAATAATGGCATCTTAACGTCAGTGACTTCACTCCATTCATAGCGCAGAAAAATCAGAATTCACGATTATCCATGAGAGCATCAATAACAACGAACCAAAGATGAATTTAAAAAAACAATGCATCTACTGTTGTGTGCACCAGAGCAGGGCAAATAAATTCTTTTTCTAGGAAAATTTTTTTTAAAAGCCAAGCAAAACATTAGAATAGGCCCAGCGATACGTCATCAGCTTTACCCTGAACCAACAACATAGGAAAATACAAACACTGTGACATCGATCCCAGCCTCAGCAAGACAAATGCGGATAATCTCTACAATAGAAGACAGACAGACAAACGTAAACTAACTTTACACCAGGACACAATAGTTGTCGTCAACAGTCAGACACAGAAAGCAACACCGACGTCATGGCTGATAAATTTAAGAATGGCAGTTAATTGCGAGCAGATGAGAATCAGTGTGATGAACGAGTGCTAACGCCCTTTGCTGAATCCGCGTAACTCCAATTTTCATGAAAATTTTGTGTTAATTAAACAGAAAACCAATCTTTAAGTAACATTCGTACTGTTACAAACAGTAGGGCCTATATTAAAGAAAGAAAAATCTTTTTACATTGGTTTAGAGCCACCATACATTGACCGACATGCTGCGCTCCGAGAACCCAGGTCTGGAACTCGCAGCTCAGTACTCTTATTTGTATACGATTCTTATATATATATTTTTTATTTGTCCAGTTTTGTTATTATGTTCAATTTTCTATCATGTTACACTTTTTTTTCCTGATGAAGATCAATCGATCGATGGCTTGATTTGTCTTACCATTTCCTTAGAGTTTTACTGTATCTTTTCTGTATTACTTCTTACGCAAGATTTTGCTACATACATTTTTTTTCCTTTTATTTGCCATATTCCGACTTTGCCACCCCATACTTTTTCTTTGTTTTTGTTTTTACAATCCTTTGAATAGCCGCCATCAGACACAAAAGTCTATTTTTATTGTAACCGGCCTGCATTGTACTTACGCCTCTGGCTCAGGACATCAGAACCGTGATCAACAAAAACACCACAATACGCGAAGCCAGTATACGTCACTGTTATCTTTACAACCACAAACACCGCCAATATTACTGTTATAGATCGCCTCTCCTCCCCGCCCCGATGCAAGAAATATCACGAGGGTCTAAAAGAGACGAATAAATCTGTCGTCAAAACGAGTTCATGTCGAGGGCAAAACGTCTTGACGTCATTCGCTTGTCCCTCTCACAGTCCAAGACATGAATAACAATGAGCCAGAAATCAGAGAAACACAAACATTCAAACAAACAGATAAACAATAAATCACCACAATAACCGACGGAACCAAACTGCGACAGAGGCTCTTTGACCTTCACCAAAAAACAACAACAGAAAATGGGAGCATTCTTCATCATTATCGCCATTATTATCATGTTCATCGGTATTCTCACTCCATCAAGAACTACCCAGTAAAAAGAGGCAGCAGACAATGATCGATTGTTTCAGAATAACACATAGATAACATTTCTCTTTAAGATGCCTTCAGATACGCAATGCAAATAAAGGAATTCATCATCTCTCCCAATATCTCCATCGTATTCCGACATCGCCGACAGCACATGATTGTATGAGCGGATTTGGTTGCAAGCAAATTCTTTGTTGTTGTTGCTGCTGTTGTTGTTGTTGGGAGAACAAATGTACGTGGAAGAAGCCTTTTAAATTTAAAGTTATGTACACTACCACCATTCTCATCCACTCCAATGTCAAAATCAATGACTACAACAACAAAAATAATAAGAACAAAAGTAACAACATCACTAACAAAAATAACAACATCACTACAAAATAACAATTACAACAACAATTACAACAAGAGCCAACGACAATATATTGTTAAACAGAGGGGCCCGGCCCCAAAAAACAAAATTGTTCGCGCAATCAAGAGTGTCTTGAATTTTTGACTCGTGGAAAACGACGCCGTTTCATAAAGATTAATGAAGGAATAAATTCAGGGACTGAGCTTGTCCACAAATAAATGGGGATGCTTCGCGTAAAGGGGATTCGTGTCACGTGAAGTCTACTGGAAATAAGTAGAATGCGCATGACGTCACAGAGTTTTTGTTTTGTACTTCCGCCAAACAAGATGGCCGGTGGATCAGCTGATGAGTGTAACTTCGAGATATGTCTAAGCAGTTAAAATGCCTGCTGGTTGCATTGCAGTTGACTGTTGTGACAGGGGTGGAAAGGATGGATCCAAACTGGTCCGATTCCCTACCATCCGTGTTAACAAGAGAAAGGAAGTCATTGTTTACAGTAGTGAACTCGCCGATTGGTTCGCGACGCCTTAAGTGGGTCCGGACAGACAAGATGGTGGATATGCGCATTCTACCTATACCGTAAACGGTCTCTGCGTGTTTTGCACAACATAACTCAAATAGTCTTTTTATGTTTCAAGCTTCCCCATGTTGATATGATACATTTAATCACAGGAACACTATAGATCATAGATTTATATTAATATTCAAAGAGCGAGCGCATAAATGGCATTATTTGTTCATTGAAAAGCTATATTGGTTTGTTTCTCGTATCTCATCCAAAATTTACATTCACATCATACGAAATGTGCACTTACGTCATCCAAATTTTACGTTCACATCATCCAAAATTGTGATGTTGACGTGATGCTTTGCATAACATTCTTGCCCCCCAAATTCGCGTGGCCACTGTTTTTTGGCACGGCGGCTGAGCAGTGGAGAGAGAGCGAAACATATTTGGCCTTGAAGCTTCCGACGAAAGCCGGAATAAAATTCAAATTCTCATTGGAGCAAAAATTTTGTGACGTCAAGTGTTCAAACTAACCAGTTCCTAAACAAATGAAACAAAATTCACACTGGTCAAACAATGAGTGGGTGTAATGTCAATATAAAAAACAACAAAACTGAACAAGGAACAAGGTTTTGGTTCCTTTCATTCTGGACTTCAAATTGTTGCAGAGACCTGGGTTAAGTACCAGTCAAACTTTGAAGGCGGGTAACAGCTCTACCGCATCTTTTTATACTGTATATCTAAGGCAAAGCAAATCTCCTCCAGACACCCCAGATCATCAGCCACCGTGCATAACGTCACAACCGGCCTGATAGCTCAAAACCAAAACGTCGCAAAATATTTGATTTCCAAATAATGTGTGATGATTCTTGAAAACTTCAAACAACTGCGCTCTGTTATCAATCATACAGATTTACAAACGGGACTGTCTTGTCCTTTTCCCTACCCAATAATTCAGTGCTGTAGAAGTTTCCAGAGTTTTCGTGCGCATATTGCAACAGACAAAATTCATGGCGAAGATTGGTCTGATCAGCCATCTTCGCACACACACACGCAGCGTGAAGACATAGTTTCTTCACTGGCGACGGACGAACAACAACAATAACAACAACAACATTGTAGAGGTACAGATTTCAATAGTGGATCATCACACCAGCAAATTAGATTAACTTTATAATTTGTTTTAAGTATCTTACTCTACTTTTTCGTGTCCCCAGGAAGTGACAGGGAATATTTTCATTACTTGGGGTGTTTCACTGATGCCATCAAAGTTGTGACACAGATCGTCATGCAGTGCAATGCTGCCATTTTTGGTTCACATTTATATGAAAGCTTTTAACTGACTTGTATTAATTTTAAGTCCCCATAAAATATTTTATTTATTTATTTATTTATTTACTTATTATCTATTGATTTGTTTTATTTATTTACTTATTTACTTGAGAAATGCAAGCCTAAAGCCACCTAGACATTTTTACCGATGTGAGGTAAAGGCTGAAGCAGAAGAGAAAAATCCATTTCCCCAAGAAGAGCTGAACTGTTATGGATAACACTGTTTCTCTAGCATCTAGAAATTCTTGAATCGTGAAATCACCCCACTGCTCTAGGCAAACACACACAATTTTATTCACTGTTTACCCCCTGAAACCAATGACACCGTACCATTTCAGTGCGCCCACATCCTTGACGCCTACTAAAAAAACTGGGAGTGGGACGGATGAAAGAGTGAAATTAAATTGATGGACAGGTTTCCGACCGGACAGACAAGGTCAGTGATTCCATAAAGTGGAATCAGATGTCCGGTTACGACCGGGAGAGATTTCCTCCCAAAAATACTCTTTTTAAAAAATGCCCTTGGGCCATGGCTGGTCACCATTAAGACGGATTGATCCGGGCAACTCGACGCGACCTAAAGTTTATTGCTTGGACGCATTGCAGGGAATAACCTAGATGGACACCGTATTCTCAAACTATTTGTAGTTTTTCAGCAAAGCTTTTGCATTTCTCCTGCTTGTAACTGTATTGTTCGAACTGAGGCGTGTAATATCCGTACATGAACGCTCAAGCATAAATTATAACGATTACACACTTGTACAAATAATTGTCTCAGCAAAATAAACTTTAGGCCCTCTTTTAAATATGACCATAATGCTGAAGCAAGAAGACCAAATACCTGTCTTGAAGCTGTAATGGTACGAATTTTTTGAGAAACTCTTGAAGAAACCAATATTTTTATGCTTTTGACAGCTATTCACATAATTATGTGAACGAAACCTACAGCAGAGCAAATACATTGTCATGATCACAGCACTACTTCAAGATGCTGCATGCAACGGTGCTCCTATTGACCCCGACTTCTTCCAGTTCATCGACCTGCCAAATCTATATTTGAATGATTTGCTAAATTTATTTTAATGACTTAACCCTCCCACCCCACCCCAACAAAGAAAAATATTGTTTAATAATTGGCGAGAACGTAGCAAAACGCACAATATATTATATAACTACTCATAGAACTATCCGGTTTTTAACAGAATGGGAGGACCGCGGAAGCTAAAAAAGCAAAAAAAAAAACAACAACTTTGAACACGAAATTTTGATTTATACCAAAGGGGGACTACAGTTCTATCTTACATATTGTGGTTTCTTGCAGAGTGCAGTAGCACTGTCTGAACAGCTAGACTGCGCCATCAATCACTTTGTGAAATTGGCTTATTTGCCTTGCTTGACGGATGTTGTGTGGAGCAAGTTTTGTTGGGAGAGAGAGAGAGAGAGAGAGAGAGAGAGGGGTGGAGACAGGATCGTCATCATACTCAAAATATGAGAGGATTTTTGTCGTAAGACAAACGAGCTGAATGGAAATGGAGGTCTGACGGACTATCCTTAATGTACATACACTCAGAATTGGGGTAGGGGCTACCCCTTGTATAGCCTATGAAAAGCGCGCGCGTAATTTGGAGGGGGGGGGGGGGTCTGTGGTGGTTACGTACATTTTTCTATGATGGTGATGAAATTTTTTTTTTTAACGGTGGGGAGAAGCCCCCCCCCCCCCTCCCAGCAAACTACGTTGTTGGATTATATAACATTCAAATATGTATCAAATGAGATAGTCAAACTGTCTATATACCAGTAAAATGCCACTTAACCCTCTTTGCCCCATATATTATCGCCAATGATACAGACATTTATCATTCGGCTGCAGTTTCCTCAAGAACTCAAGCCGAGAAAAACTTATTTTGCTAGTGATTTCTACACTAAGCACTAAATCAGCCAAATGACCACGAAAACCCCTTAATTATGCCCCTAAGAACAAATTCTCACAAAATCAGGCTTTCCCTACAAGTAGAAATGAGGGCCAAACCTAGAGGGTGAACGAGCTTGAAGTCAAATATTATATGAAAGGGTACAAGGGGAGGATGGATGGAAAAAAGTGTAGAAAATCGGCAAAGTCAAGCGTACGTACTTTATGGACGGCCCCAGAAGCAAACAGGGCCAATGGAAATGAAGTTCTCAGACGAGGAAATCAAGAAGTTGTATCAACATTTACTGACAAAGCAAAGACATGGGCGAGACACAAGACGGCCCACACAGATAATTAACAACCAGATCAAGACATGAAAACAAAGACTTGGCTGACCAGGGAAAAGATGGTAATAGGACAGCACAGAAGAGGAGGAAGGACAATATGACGATGACGAAACAAAAAAATCGTCACCATAATAAAACGTCCACGAAATCGGCGAATGCGAAGGAAGAGAATAATGAGAATAAAAACGATGACGTTGACAAAGAAAGTTGAAGGAGACGAAAGAATCCACTCAGAAATAGATGAGAGGGGGAAAAAGAAGAGAAAGATTTGTTTGTTGTTTGATTGTTTGTTTGTTTGGGTTTAACGGCGTCTCGGCACGATAACGGCACTTTGCGCCTTTCACAGTTGTTGTTTTTTGTTATCTTGTTTTGGATCAGTTTTCAGCTTTCAGACTCTCGTAAATACGATCAAATAAAACGGAAGAGAAAAAAGAAGAACGACAACAGCAAAGGAGAAGACAAGCACAAAAATAATGCAGACAACGAAGGAAAGAAAAGACAAAGGAGAAACTAACAGAAAAAACAAAACAAAAAAACACCAGGCGACTTTCTGCCCTGTCTCCGACTGCATGTTGGTGGTTAAAGAGTCTGAAGCCCAGCCTAACATTGAACAAACCGACCGTAACGTAGTGACAACAAACAGTTATACAACTATCACGTTGCGTTTTGCGTCATAAAATTGTCGCGGGATCGCCAACTGCCATGACAGTGATGTTTTTGTAAGACATATTATATCATATCCAAAGCAAGTCAGCACACTTTAGAGGGGCTTTCTAAAACGGCTTGCTTTCAAAACGGCAAAGACCCCATACCATACTGTTTATTTTTTTGGTTTGTTTCACTGGCTTGAGGTCACAGAGCCAGTGCTCCTACGCAATTTTGATTTTTATTTCGTCTAAAGCGTGTTACCTTATCTCGTGAATCCCACAAACTCTGTCTCGGTAGGGAAGTGGTGTAGCCTTTATACCATAAATTTGTGCCAGGTATTGGCTGCCAAGTTGACTAATGTACGCCACAATACTCCCCCTCTAGTTATGGAATAACGTAATCTTGCAGGAGTCGTTTGGGAAAGCGGACTTGTCGTCCTCGCTGTGTGACGTTTCGCTGCTGTCGAATGTTTTTGTCGGTACATATTGTACTTGATGCTGGTTGTTGTGGGTGGCCACTAGCGTGCGTGAAACGTTTGGTTTCCGCTAGGGGTTGCTGTCGCTCTGTGTAAGCGGCTTTGAGTCGGTCAATGGAAACGAACTCAGCGCGTCCATTTCGAGAAAGTTTATAACATTTATTTCTCGATAGTACGAGAAACGGACCGTCGTAGGTGGGTTGAAGAGGTTTTCTTACAGCGTCGTGCCTTACGCAGACATGTGTTGCTTGCGGCAGGCTGTAGTCAATATGACTGTTGCGCTGTTGTACTCTAGTGGGGGTGGCAGTGATGCGGTTCATGTGTTGTCGCAGTCTGCTAACATATGATGTTGGGTCTTCAACTGGTTCTGGAGATGTCTGAACGAAATCTCCGGGGACTCTCAGTGTAGAACCATAAACCAACTCCGCTGCAGAACATTGTAGGTCTTCCTTTAGGGTGGTTCGGATTCCAAGTAGGACGAGTGGGAGAGTTTCGGTCCATTTGTCAGTTTCATGGCACTTGAGTGCTCCTTTGAGGTGACGGTGAAACCGTTCGATAATGCCATTTGAAATGGGGTGATAGCTGGAGGTACGAAGTCTATGAGTGCCAAGAATTTTCATCAGACTGTACCAGAGATTCGATTCGAATTGCCGTCCTTGATCAGTTGTGATCGTATGTGGTATTCCGAAGCGCGATACCCATCCCTGCACAAAGGCTTTGGCTACCGTCTCTGCAGTGATGTTCGTGATTGGAATAGCCTCTGGCCATCTTGTGAATCTGTCTATGCAGGTAAGGAGGTAAGTACACGAGTCCGAAGTGGGTAGGGGTCCCACCAGGTCGATGTGTACCCGACTAAAGCGAACGTCTGGATTCTCAAAAGGTTGAAAAGTAGCTTTGTTGTGTCTATGCGTCTTATTTTTCTGGCACTGGGGACAAGCTCTTGTCCATGTTCGTATATTTGTGTTGACCGAAGGCCAAACGTAGCGTGATGTAACGAGTTTCTGCGTTGCACGTATGCCAGGGTGCGACAAGGAATGTAGTGCCTGGAATACTTGACGGCGGTACTCTTCTGGAACGAATGGTCTTGTAGTTCCTGTCGAAATGTCACAGTAGATTGATGTTCCATCTGGCATGATGACAGACTTCAGTTTCAAGGCAGTCTCTGTGTGTGCATCTTTAAAAACTTACAGTTCGGAGTCCGTGTCTTGTGCTTTCGCCATGTCTGGCAAATTAACAGACGAGCCGATGGAAAGCGATGAAACAGAAGTGCGTGAAAGCGTGCCTGCCACGGTGTTTTCTGATCCCCTGATATAACGAATGTCCGTACAGAATTCGCTAATGAAGGAGAGGTGTCGGGTTTGACGTGGTGATTTTGTAGTATCTTTTTTCTTGATGGCAAACGTGAGAGGGCGATGATCTGTGAGAACATAGAACCTCCGACCTTCTATGAAGTAAAGGAAATGTTTGATAGCCAGGTAGATGGCAAGAAGTTCTCTGTCAAATGCGCTGTATCTGGTTTCGGCTGGTTTCAGCTTCCTGGAAAAGAAAGCCAGTGGTTTCCATTTTCCGTCGATGAACTGCTGTAGCACCGCACCTACTGCCGATTCTGATGCGTCCGTGACGATGTTTGTTGGTGCATCTATCTGCGGGTGAATCAACAGGGTGGCGTCAGCAAGCTCTTCTTTCACTTTAGCGAAAGCCTCGAGGGCTGTGGTATCCATGGACAGCGTCTTTTCTTTCTGGTCCAACTTGTCGTTCAGGGGTTTCAGGATGTCAGCCATGTGAGGAACGAAACGATGATAATAATTTACCATCCCTAGGAACCGTTTTAGTTCCGTCTGACTTGTTGGGAGTTTCATGTCCTTGATGGCTTTGACCTTTTCTTCTGTTGGTCGGATACCTTCTCTAGAAACGTGATGTCCCAGGAAAATTAGTTCTGCTTGTCCGAACTGACATTTGTTGACATTGATGATCAAGTTGAAACTTTCTAACTTTGTAAAAAGTAGCTCCAATTGTTTAAGGTGTTCTACTTCGTCCTTGCTCGCAACTAAGATGTCGTCAATATAGCTGAAGACAAACGGTAGGTCCCTTGTGACATGATTTATGAAACGTTGGAAACTTGAGCTGCATTTCGTAAACCAAATGGCATTTTTAGAAATTCGAACAGTCCAAATGGGGTTGTTATTGCTGTTTTTGAGATGTCTTCTTCTTCCACTGGTATCTGATGATACGCACGTTGTAAATCAATCTTAGAGAAAATTGTCTTTCCTTCTAGATTTCTAGTAAAGTCCTGTATATGTGGTATTGGGTAACTGTCCGGGACTGTGATTGCATTTAATTGTCTGTAGCCACCAGTGGGTCTCCAATCGGTGGAACCCTTCTTCTTGACCATGTGTAGTGGGGAAGCCCAACTACTAGAAGAAGGTCTAATGATACCCATTTGTAACATGTGATCAAACTCGTTCTTAGCTGCTTTGAACTTTTCTGGAGCTAATCTACGTGGGCGAGCGCTGACAGGTGGACCTACTGTCTGAATCCTATGTGTCACAGAATGATTTGAAAGTTCAAATGATTTGTTATTCACCAGTGATGGGTGCTGTTGTATTAGCTTTTGATACTTATCTTGGGAAGCTTTGCAGAAAAATGAGAGCTGGAGAGATGAACCCATGACCGAAGAACCAGTGGTGGAAAGTTTGGTAGTTCCATCGATTAACTTCTGACGTGTGACATCAACCAATAGATTATAATGTGTCAAGAAATCGGCTCCCAAAATTGGATGTTTTGTGTCTGCGATGGTGAAGATCCAAGAAAAATTCCGGCGAAGGCCTAACGTCAGCGTTAGCGATTTTTCGCCGAAAGTTGCAATGGTTGAATGGTTTGCCGCCTGTAGTGTCCTGACTTGTTGTAAACGTTTTTCTAGGTGCGTTGGGGGGATTACGCTTACTTCAGCTCCGGTGTCCACAAGAAATTTTCGATTTGTGTTCTGGTCGAATACGAATAATAGGCGGCTCTTCTGAATTTGGCCTGCGTTACTGGCCGCTAGTAACTGGCCTGGTCTTTTAACGGCTCCATGAACTCACATGGGCCTTGGCACTTGTTGGCCTGTTGTCCGAATTTGTAGTGGTAGTAGCAGAGCCCATTCTTGTAGGGTTGTTTGTCTCTGTCGGCGTTGGTGGCGCGATTGTGACTACCAGATCTCTCCCTACTCCTGCGATCTGATTGAGCACGGACGTGTTTCTGGTATTTGATCAGTTCATCTACCTTAGTAGAAAGTTTAGCTACCGCATTGGAAAGTTGTCTCATATCTCGCTCCAGTTTCTGGATAGAAACGTAGTTTTCGGAAGTGGTAGAAGCAGATGTCTCCAATACGCTGTTGATCGATGTGCCAGGAGAAACCATCATTTTATCAGCCAGACTGGCCTGTGTTTCGAGTGATACCGTCGCTCCCGTGGAAGCTAGGATGAGCCTAATGGACTGCGGCATCCGCTGCAGAAACAGCTCTCTCACTAAGGCTTGATCTATCTGCCCGACTGTTGTGCCAAGTAGTCGTTGCATTTCCCGCAACAGCTGTGTCGGTTTCCTGTCTCCTAGCTCTATTGTAGTGAGCAGTGTTTGCAGCCGTTTCTGCTCTGACACGGTTGTTCTATCGAGCAACTTTTCCTTCAATTTGGCGTACGGGTGGTCTTGCGGAGGGTTTATGATCACGTCCCTGACTTCCATTGCTATTTCTTGCGGCAACGCGGCTACTACGTAGTCATATTTCGTTTGTTCCTTGGAAATGTTTCTCGTCGAAAATTGACTCTCCACTTGTGCAAACCATACCTGCGGGTCCTGTGTCCAGTAGGGTGGTAATTTGACGGACACTGCTGTAATTTGAGGAAAAATATTAGCCTCTGTGTCAACCGACGCACTTTGTCCCGCTTGAGTTTCGTCCTGCAACATGGCCGCCGTGTGTACGTGAGTACGTGATCACGTCGGGGTCACCAATTAAAGCGTGTTACCTTATCTCGTGAACCCCACAAACTCTGTCTCGGTAGGGAAGTGGTGTAGCCTTTATACCATAAATTTGTGCCAGGTATTGGCTGCCAAGTTGACTAATGTACGCCACACGTCTTTCGTCCGAAGTTTCAAAGCCGTTATGTTTCACCCGGTATCACAGAGCCTGTGTTCCTCCGCAATTTTGAGTTTTATTTTGTCTTTCGTCGGAAGTTTCAAAGCCGTTGTGTTTCACTCGGCGTCACAGAACTTGTGCTCCTACGCAATTTTGAATTTTATTTCGTCTTTCGTCGGAAGTTTCAAAGCCGTTATGTTGCACCCGGTGTCACAGAGCCTGTGCTCCTCCGCAATTTTGAATTTTATTTCGTCTTTCCCACCGAAGTTCCAAGGCCGTTATGTTTCACTCGGCGTCACAGAATTTGTGCTCCTAGAATATTTTGAAGTTTATTTTGTCTTTCGTCGGAAGTTCCAAGGATAATCATGTTTTGTTCTCCTCAGTGTTTCGAGTCTTCTTTTTTGGACGGCTAATCATTACAAATGTGCATGTTTAGCCGTCGTGCAAAACAACAACAACAACAACAACCAAACAAACAAACCAAAACAACAAAATGTTTGCATGGGCGCGTTTTCTGAGTTCGAGTTTGAGTTTAACGGCACGCCAGCACGATAACGGCCACTTTGAGTCTCTCACGGTTTTTTTCCGTTCTCTCTCTTTGGGCTAGTTTTCAGCCCTCAGCACGGGCGCATGCTCAGCTGCCGTGCACTGATGCTGTGAGGGTCAACATAACAATTTGGGATGACGTAGATGGAACAAACCAATCTACGGCCCTGCAAGGATCCCCACACTAATGCCGGTATGTATCATGACAGCCAAAACAATGGGAGAAAAGAGGGGAAACAGCTCTGGTAATCTCCTTATCATCATGTAATTTTGTTCACATTTTCTCTCCCTTGCAATACACCACAATTTCTCCTCTCATCTATAACATATAATGCTTCTGGAGCAATTTATCCAGATTTTGTTAAGTTCTGCAAAGCTTATTTCTGTAACTTTCATTTTCTTCTTTCCTGGATTTTTCATCGTCGTTCATAAGATAATGAAAAAAAAAACAAACGCCAAAGGCTAAAAGTGGCAGTTATCGTCTCGACGCGCCCTTAAACCCAAACTCAACTTCCTCACCGTTCTTTCTGTCTTTCGCACCATTTTATGTTGGTTGTCCGTGGTGTCCATATGTGAACAGTTATCCTTCCATGAACAAATTTCATATCTGAACAGAGACGTCATAATGTCGACAAAATCACCAGGAATACTGGATTATGCTATTGTGTCTCAAATTTTCCCATCACTGCGGCTTCAAAGCATGCAATTTGTTTTCATACTTCAAAATTTTTTGGTCATATTTAAAAGTAACAATATATTTGGCTAACCGCCCTATATCGATCAAACTGTACAAGGGAGTAATTATTATATCGCCCCCTTATAGAATGATACGTTTCTAACTCCCTTCCATCAACTTTTGAGAAATCGAGGTTTGAAATTTCATGTATTCTTAGCTTTTAGAGCAGATAAATTTTTCTTTTTAGTAATACTTGCAAATTACACACTGAATCTGTTTGATACCTTGACATACAATGGAGAAGGTCTATGGAGAGGTAGTGTGTAGTATGTAACTCAATTCAGCCCAAAAAGTGGAGACAGAACCTTGTCATTCTAAGGCGACAATATAATAAATACTCCCTTGTAGAATTTGTTTCATATACGGCAATTAGCAGATGTAAATTGTTCTGTCCTCATTGTTTATATAAAGATAGAATTACTGTTGACGGAAGGACATAATACTGCCCTTTCTCTCTCTCTCTCTCTCTCTCTCTCTCTCTCTGTCTGTCTCTGTCTTTCTCTCTCTTTCTATCTTCATCGTACTTTTTGTTATTCCAGTCTTGTTTATTCGTATCATTTTATGTGTTTTATAAATCCTTTTATATTTGTCGCACTTTCTCAGTCTTTTATATGCCTTCTCTCTCTACGTCCCATTCTGTTCTTACAGTAATTATTACTTCACACTGCCCGCCAATGGCCCAATACTCGAGGCTATAGAGCTCATCTGAAACTATCACCTTCAGCATCCTAACTTTCCCTTCCGCATTGCCAGCAAATATTCAAAGGTCACACCCATGGCCCAGGCTCACCTCGTCAATGCATTGGTGAGAGGAGAACGAGTTTCCACCTTGTCAGAAGCGGGAAGGACAACGTCCACTGCTAGCCATTGACCGGACATAGCCACTCTCAGAATAGACAGCCTGGAACTAATGTGTCGTAAGCTTGGGCCAAAGGAAATTTTTGTGAGAAGGGGCAGGGAAGGTTAGGATTCCCGGGAATATCACTAGCTTCTGAAACCTGACCCCATCAGGGATGTTACTGAACTAATGTTTCCAACTACTGAAATTACTGCTCAACTCGGTCACATGTGAATGAATCAATCGCTAACGAAGGCCGTCCACGTCCTCCAACGATCTCCCGTTTTCAATAAAAACCGCTTCGTGCATTTGGGTTAATCTTGGAAATTTTTGTCGCGGGAGGAGGCAGTCTTGTCTAATGACTACATCTGGATGCTACTGAATTACTGTTTCCAAAGTACTAAAATCACAGCTCGTTTCTGACGCATGTAATCACCGCGAAACGCAGCCCATTTTCTCCTGCTGCGTCCAGTTCCCACTGAAAACAATTTTCTTGCATTTGCCTTCAATTTGGACATTCTGGAGATACGAGCTCCGATCATCAGAATTTGCACTTTTCCTATGATCTCTTAATCTCCGATCCAGGTTTTAATTTCTCTCTTTTTTTGTTTGTTTGTTTGTTTGTCTATATGTTCATCGTTATTCAAGTTGGCCATTGTATAATGTCAGAACTCAATAGACTGTTGTTTGTCTTGGTAGATAGGATAATATGTGATCGCAGTGTTTGACGCCACCCGCGATAATTCATCTCAAATGCCTCATTATCCTCAGTTCACGATGATTCCTCTATAACCATACCCCATCTCATATCAAACTGCTAGATTAAGCTGCTGTTAACGATAATCTCGGCGACCACACTAGGTCATTAATTATATGTCTGGTGTTCTAAAGGTCAAAAGAAACTTGGGGGGTCTCTATCCACCTTGATCGTGTCAGTGAGGAGCAATCTTCGACGAAGGGACAATTCGCTACCACTGAAAACAAGGAAGGTCCAGACATCCACGTTAGCTGAAAACGAACAAAGGACACCGACCATTCCAAATCCATACTATTGTAGAAAGGTTACAGGGGAGGTGAAACTAAACAAGAAGAAGAAGAACCAGAATGACTATTTGGACCATGTTTTGACTGCACAATGGGTTTCTTTTTTAAAGTCTTACGGTTTGGGGTAAGCTTTAGGTTAGCATTAGGTTTAGATGATTGACTGCAACAGCCTTCTCGGTGGCGATATTATGGTTACAATAACATTTTCAGAAAGTAGCCGCAAGTTAGTAGCAAGTAATATCCTAGTGTGAGCATTTTGGCTGCATGGCCCAACCAGCCAAATGAAAAATAATGAACACGTGAAGCCCTGCCGGAGTGGACACGTTCGAGAACACTGAAAGTCGGTGAGCAAGACAAATTTTTAAGGAACAAAGTTTCGGTGTGTAAGACTTTCTCCTGGCCCATACACATATAGAGAAGGGAAAGAATGACAAAAAGGCACACAATCATGCAGATGCACAGACTGATGGATTGATAAATGAATGAATGATTTAGTATAAATGAATGAGAAAACAGAAAGTTAACTCGAAAACTGGAGAAAACAAGTAAAAAAAACAACAACAACCAAAGTCACAACGATGATATATTAAATGGGACTACAGGCCTCCGTCTGTCAGGGAGGACCATGGAATCCTAACTGTTTTGACTGTCTGCTATGCTTGAAGCAGCGTCGCTTATGGCTGGACAGACCAGTGCGGGAGTGATAGTCTGTACTGCAATGGTTGCGTTTAGGGGCGGTCTCAAAGTGAACTGAGAAACGGGGGCAGATGAGAAAAAGAGAAAGAAGGACATGAGTTTATTAAATCTTTCCCCACTGACGCTGTAAAAACGAGATTTTCTCACATCCTGTTTATTTTAAAAGTTGCACTTTTGCGATTACTTCAATTAAATGGTAAAATGTGAATCTAAATCAGGAAAAGGACCTGTGTGTAAAAAGTAAACTTGTAACTAATGGAGCAGTAAAATGTTCACAGCAATGTCATTTCAGTATTGAAAAGAGTTAATGTCTCATCCGTGTTTCCATAGCTGCAGAACGCTACAGAAAAGCTCACATATTAAGCCCATGAAAGACATACCATGTTGTTTTTTTTTTAATCTGATGCTCGAGATTGCATATCAAATTAAGGACAGACAATGCAATCATTTGAAATGTTCAAGGAGATGCATTTGTCTATGTAGACAGGACCACTTCCCGTTCTTTTGAAATCAGAATCACGCATTCCTGATTTCTCATCAGGCGGTTCAAACCTGACAAAGAGAGAGAGAGAGGGAGAGGGAGCAAAGACCGTGAAAGAAAGAAACATAACTTTAAAAAAAAAGAAGAATGAGGGGGGGGGGGGGGGAGAGGAAATCAGACTTGATTTGTTTAGTTTTTTTTTTTTTTTTAAATTTCTCTTTGTTATGAAGAAGTTTATCCGAATCAACAGCTAAAGAAAATGACTTAAAAAGCGGAAGGGATGATAAAAAACAGTCCAAGAAATGAGATGGATGTCGGACGCGTAAGCCAGGAGATTGGAAAATGCCAAGGGGTGAGAGGCTTCAAGAGGCCGATGGATTTAACGTCTACCCAAGAAATGAAACAAAAAAAAGGACGCCCGCCAAGGGCGATAACGACGACTGACATCGGGCACTTCTGGTCGACTTCACGATGTCACTGTGTTTTTGGTAGGGTATACGTGCTTCTCAAACTTAGAAGAGTACAGATCGTTTCGTAACTTCACAAAAGGAATAATAATAACTGTGTTATTTAAAGATATGATTTTGGTGGCAGCAAGGAAAAGGGTAAATGAATATCAATTTGGCTGCACATTGAATAAGAAAAAAAAACCCCACCAAAACAACGGAAAATAATACAATTTTCTTTCACATAGAGACAAAATAATGTAAAAAACAAAATAACACAACAAACAAACAAACAAACAAACAAAAAATTAATGGATTTGTAACTCAACCTTCAAGCTCTTCATTGTTTTCCACATGATTTAATTGAATTCATGAAAAAAATGTGTAAGAACAATGCCTTTTTAGGGAAACTACGCAATTATTTCAGGAGTCTACGGATATCATGAGAATGTATAATTATACCCTGATGATACTTTGGCAGTGAATGGAACAAACAGTAAAAACTGATTTTATACGTTTAAAGTCTTTTGTTTTTCGTTAAAATAAGGAAACGCCATGGCTTTTACATACAGGACAGCATTAGCTCTGTCAATCATCGTACGCCAGCTTTGATTTCGTCCTTGCAATACAGATTTACCGTAGGAATAATTAAATTGCCCTTCGAAATACCGAGGTTTCATAATTTGTCGCCTAGGAAAATTATTGTAAACTCCATGCCTATATTAATTGATCAATGCAAAGCCTTTGTCTAACTTTTACAAATCTGGACTTTTCGGTTCTTTAGTTTAAAGTCCACCACTACTTAACAGACCTTGTTCATCTTCACAATTCACAGGGTACTCCCGAATGGCAGGACGTAAATAATTACCTGATATGATACACACACCTTTCTTCGATTTATTTGAAAAACCATTTTATTTTTTCACGAAAAACACACGTTTAGCATATTAAACCCTTTTGAGGGCTTTCACCACAACAAATAACCGAAGATAAAACAAGTCAAGATGGGCAGGAGAGAAAGCAAGAATCCGCAGAGAGCCCTTTTGAAGGCCAAGGAAACAGGGCGAAAGAAAGAAATAAGAAGAAGACGAAAGCAACAACGAGAAAAAAGAGGTGAAAATGACGACAGTAGACAGACTCTTAAAATAAGGATCTCAAACCAGGACTGACATGCTAACGAGACAGTGTGTCAAACCTCAGTCGTCAGCATTTTCCCAATAAACATGTCTCAGATATTATTCAATGTCGTAATTACATTTGGGAAGAAAATAGACATTCCATGTCACCTTTTGCAGTCTTATTCACTGAGGCAACTTTCGATTGGTTGATGAGCTGTCCTAACACATGGACACTTCGGATTGGCTAGAGATAGATCGTGAAATGATTGGTTCACACGCTCGAAGAGTTACGGATTAGTGACGTCTGTAACGTCTGGCATCCTGTCGGCCGTGTTTCGGAATGCAAAGCGTTTAAGGACAAGTCTGGGGTTACTTGGTGGGTTAATGTTAGAACCAGGCTGTAAAATTTAAGGACAGGATGACAGGATGTCCATGGACTGGATTTGAGTTCGGCTAAAATGACAGAGATATTTACACGGGTTAATTCTCTCGACACCATGCCTAAGTCCACCACGACTCCGAAACACAGTTGTGCAAAACGATCGCCGAGTACTGTCTGCTGAGCAAAGCACTTTGTCCCAGGACTGTTAATATCGGAGTGGCGCATCTCGAAAAAGCTGAAATTTCAGTCGTAGATCTACTATCAAAGATACTAGAATTGATAAGATAAGGCAGACAAATTTCGCACCGCCACCCAGCGGCAAACGCGCGGAAGTCATGAAAAGTGCCGAATTTTACAAAGCCAAATGGGGAAAGTATTGAATTTTGTTCACTGTTCAGCTACCGCTATGGGCCTTGACTGAAGTCACTTATTGTGGAATTATAACCTCAATCGCTGTTGGAAAATTGGCTATTTTTTTCTGTTTTTTTTTTTTTTTTAGTCGCAGTAGCACTGTCACAATTTTGCAGCATAAATTTGCCATTATATCAAGCAATCTTTTCATACAATACGCCACGGGCTCCGCCCCCGATCAGCGCCCAAATTGTGTGCACATTTTTGTTCATGGTGCGAAGAAGACAGTAGTTCATCTTATCGTTTCTATCATCTTTGATACTACTCAACCAAAACGTTTTTCTCAAAATATTAAATTGGGCGGTTTTGAGATTTAAGCACAGTGTAGGACCAAACCCTTCAAGTACTAACAAAACACACGGTATCGACTCTTCACAAGAATTCGGGAATGCCAAAAAGTGGCTACTGGAGTGATGTCTTAAATTGAAATTTCTTTCATCGTTTCTCAATTTCAGCTTGATGCATTGCCATTTTGTGGCGATCTGAGAGATTATTTTTGTGAGGAATTTTTGGGTTCCCCTTTTCAATTTACACGGCGGTTAATGAAACTCTCGGACAAGCAAGCAGGAGGGTCATCATGACTTTATAGAACACGGGAAGTTCGTTTCCAATCGCAATCTGACATCAGGTCGCCTCCCCTTGAACGATTGTTTTGATCAGTTTCGCGTGTCAGGTTTATAAATAACCACAGAATAGATAAAAACTCCTGTCTGTGTTTTGATTGTGGCTGCGACTCCAGGAATGAATCACGACATCTCTTAAGACAAGCACGCTGGACGAGATCAAATGAGTAGGGAATCAAAGACATCCATCACACACACACACAGGCAGGAGAGAGCAGAGAACATACTCAAGAGGAAAAAAAGGCAAGCGTACCAAGAAGGAAAATGAAAGAATCTACCCAGGTGCCACCCATAAAGTACATAAACATGAAGGGGGTGGGGGCTGGGGGGTGGAGAGGGTACCTAAAGCACACAAGGGGGGGGGGAGGGGGAACGTGTGGACGGTTTTTAATGATGGTAATGAATTGCAAAATTTAGGTTTATTTACTTTTTTTTTTTTTTTTTAAAGCAACAACAAACAACTTGCAGGATTATAAATAAAAATGGAATGATAGGCTGTGACCGCCATGAAGCAGTCAAATGGTCAATGCAAAACGTCGATTAAACATTTGAAACATCAATGCCATGTCATGAACATTCACCATTCTTTGTGGCCAAACGTTGGTACAAGAAGAGAGAGTGTCGGGTTGAAATCAAACGTATGAAATGGTACATGGACGGTTAGGGGATTTTGGGGAGGACGAAGGGGGGGGGGGTAGGGGAGTACAAAAAAACAAGAACTGCCCAGATCGAGTGTAAGTACTTTACGGATGGCCCCTGGGGAGAGATATAGACAAGAGCACTAAAAAGAAATAAAAAAAATTGAGACATCCTCAGACAGTACAAAAAAAAAAATAAAAAACGTTATGGAAAGACCAAAAAGCTCCACATCTAACGCAGGGATGTCATGATAAAGAGAAAAAGACCAGGGACGATCTGAGAAATCGTGGCAGGGAAAGTGAATTTGGGGATTAAAAGAGAATTCCGGCGTCTCTGGGAGTCTCCGGCCGCCCAAGTCTTTTCTTCAGAGAAACGTCGGAGAAACTTGTTCCACAGCTTTTCAAGACGATCTATTTTATTGCTCCCCAAGACATGAAAATGGTATTACCTCATTTCTTTTCTCCATTGGGAGAGGGGAGACACATGTTTCACGTTAGAGCCATTAGCACTTTCTAAGTTGCAGAATCAGTGGGCGGTATGGTGTTCCGAGTCACAAAGCTTGAGAAGTGTTAACTTCACGTCTCTGCTAAACTGATTATATTTACGTAGCATGACAGCATCCTTGCATTTGGTCACGGTACACCACCGAAATGCTTAGTTCTGTAATATAGACACAGTAAGTAAAAAGTGTTCTTCGAGCGCTTTTTGACTTAGAAAACTCCAGTTCTGTCAAGGTGCCTTAACTTATCTTAATATAATTGAGCTAGAGGGTGAACCTGTAAGCAGCTAAAACTCCGCGACTGCGCCATAAAAAATTATGAAACTTGGTGTACTGCATCAGTTTTTGACGAAGAGTTACGTGGATACATTCATTTTGAAAAAAAAAAAATCAGTCTTTGCTATTATTTATATTAAAATTGTTTAAGCCGCAAAAACAGAGACGCATTTTCGTTGAGTAGAATCAAAAAGCATGATTGGAAATTTCGTCTTTGACCTCTCTGTACACATTGGTGGTCGAAAATCAACGTATTCACACCTGTGTATTTCTGCGTAAGTTCTATTAATATTAGACATTTCACCGAATCCAAATGCTGCTATTAATGTAGCCTAGATCTAGATATACAGTTGGGCTTCCTACAAAGAATCTGCAAGATTTTCTTGCGCGGGTCGGCTAGTTCCAATAATCCCCGGTTAATGTGCTTTGCTTATACTAAAGAGTATATTCGCTAGTCTCTTAACGCTTTATTTTGGAGTCCAGGCGGACTTAAGCATTGTATTGGACTAACCCGGTCAGTTTAGAACATTTTCTTTAATTTCAACACTGAGTAGACAGCGGGAGAAAGATACGTGACAAGTGACGACCATGAGAAAGGATTTTTTCTTTTTTTAAATCTCATAATGATGAAAAGACACAGCCACATCTCTAAAAAGTTCCAAAGCATTCATTGCTTAATAGTTCTGACGGGGACAAGGTTTCAGACAAAACGTTTGCTGTCCTAACAAGAACGCTCTTTCTACCGATTCTGCTTCGTGGCAATCCGCTAGTTCTGATGACGGCAAGTAGGAGTCTTTGAATTAAAGCCAAGAAAGGATTTAAGAAAGAAAATAAAGCGTATGTGTGTGTGTGTGTGTGCGAGAGAGAGAGAGAGAGAGAGGGAAGGAGAGAGAGAAAGAGAGACAGACAGACAGACAGGCAGGCAGGTAGACAGACAGACAGACAGACAGACAGACAGAGACAAAGAGAGACACAGAGAGAGAGAGAGAGAGAGAGAGAGAGAGAGAGAGAGAGAGAGAAACAGAGAGCAATTTTTTCATACTTGATATTGTGTATAAAAAATATACAGAAAAAGTAAACATTTAAAAGTAAACAGCATGACAGAAGTTTGGATTTGACATAAAAGGGTCAACGCATTGTTTAAACTTTGTCGACTAAAGTCATTTTAAACAACAGAAAGTCCTTTTGTGTGTGTGCGCGAGTGTGCACGTGTGCTTGATCAACCCTTCCGACAGACTCCAGGCAGCGACATCTTCTAACGTTTCTCAATGCCCTCTCTATTTAAAGCTCAATAAACTCCACCAAGACTGAACTTGTCACCTTGAGTGAAACACTTTCCAAAGACTTAGCCCACTAAGACTGGAGCTGGTCTAGTTTTACACGAGTGCATTTTATTCTTCTTTTTTCCCCGCCGTGCTGTCCACAAAATAAAATCTTCCAGAAGCTTCCGAGCCCCAATAGCAGTGGGAAATTGGATCTTCTTAAAAAAAAACACCGGGAAATAAGGTAAAGCTTACGAATTTGATTCCATTACTGATCTTTTCATTTTTCAGCCTTGGTGATTTTTTGGCTGATTATATTACTTTAAGTACTTAATGGTTCATTCACCCGAAGGAATTTGATTTACTACAGAAGCCTCTAGGATAATCGAAACTCAAGTGTAAATTGCAATGTTACTTGATAATATAATTTGCATTTCATACACTAAGCCTATATTTTCTTATGTACTCATCGATCTTAGAATGGACAATGATATAAGGATAGAAGGGGGTTAGGTCTTTATTATGCCTAAGTCCACCTGGACTCCATGATAAACAGTATAGTTCCTGTCTAAAGGGCAGCGAGCATACTGTCTTCTGTGCAAAGCGCATTAACCCGGGATTACTGGAGTTAAGGCACCTTGACAGAGCTGAAATTTTCTCAGCCAAAAACCGCAGGATGTTTTAACCCAGGACTGTTATCGCCAGAGCGGACGTTTCCTGAGTCATGCCATGCATGAAAAACAGCTTTTTGTTCGAGATGTCAATTTTTCAGCTTTTTGTGACTTAGGCACGATTGATAACTAGCCCTTCCATTGGTTTGTCAACACCCTTTGGTTTTACAGCTATTGCGTTTAATGTAAAATGTGCAATCAGAAAATAACAAACAAATCAAATGTCCAAAGAGCCCACAGAACGCAAAATTTCTAAATTCACTTTTTCCGAGAGAAACATCGAAAAAGAAAAGATTCTTAAACTCCATTGGAAACTTTCTCCGAGGTAAAAAAAAAATTGAAAAATTTATGAAGTCTTTAAAATGGAGTTGTTTGTTGTTTTTTTTTCTTTAAAGAAAATTCGCCACATTCGCTCTGGCCATAAACTTTTCCATCAATTTTATTGGCTAATGCGTGATGAAAGCCTGGTTTTCGCAGCTTTTTCCTTGCTCTCCCCAAATGACCTGAGCGCAAACCTTTCAAACTAAACAGAAAAAGTATGAAAACGAATAGAAAGAAAACGTCCACCATTTTGGGAATGAAAGATGAAGTAAAGTATTCTTAAGGTTCAATAACTATATTGTTGGTCCCTGCAAAACTCACAAAATAAAGTTACATGTGCTGTATTCTTGACAAATCTGATGGACGTGGGAGTTATCGTGAAAGAGAAATCTCAATTTCTTATTTTCTTAATGGTGAAAGCAGTTTACAAAAAAAAACATGGAAATTCTGCATTTCGATAACTTCTTCCCAGACTGTTCACAGACAACAACGAGTTACTTCTACTAGATGACAAGTTATACCCTAATCTTCTCTCAGCTTATGACTTTCAACTTGAGGATGAAAATCATAAATTCCAGAACATTCCATTGTCTTTGACTACGCCTGATGCTGAAAGACTAACAAAACTTCTGCCGGGTAAAGTGCTACAAAATTAAAATGTCCAAAACCAAAAATATCCGACTTTTTCCGATTTCTGAATGCTGGAAAGTATCTGGACATTCCATTTCCATTAAGATCATTTCAGTCGAAACACTCTAGTGTGCACAAAGAGTAACTTATTGGTAGACGTCGTCACGAATCTTTTAGCTTACTGACAAGAAAAAGTCAGGAATCTATAATGACAAGAAAAAAAAAAGGGAAATTTTAGGACTATGAAAAGCGGACAGATGCCTAATCTACCATAAAATAAATAGATCACTTAATTAATCAGATGCTTAAATTGCAGGACACTGTCTTTTTTTGTTTTCTTTTCAACATAACCATGCAAGTGCAGTGGCCCTTTGGTTAGAATATATAGAAAAAGTAAATATTTCATATTTTGACAGCATAACAGAAATTTGGATCAAATTCAAATCCCGCTGCAGAAAGGGCCTGACTTAACTCATTTCTCTATTGGCGGCATGACAAGCTTCTCCAATACAGCCTAACCGTACTGAAAAGTGGCCTAAAACAAAAGCAAAAACAAGACAAATAACAACAACAACAACAAAAACAAAATTAAAAAACACAAACACTCAAACAAACAAATAAACAGAAGACAGCTCATCTGATCGTTTTAAAAAGAGACGAGAAAACAGCACAGAACAAACAGACAAAAACAAAACTAAAAATCATTTTAAAAATGTCAAAGGAAGACATAAACAAGAAGATGAAAGACAACAAAACAACAAAGAAATGAAATGACAATGCTAACAGCAGAGAGCCTTTCAACTCTATTGCTGTCAGGGAGAAAATGTTGTGCCCCGCCGAGAACTTTTGAGCTGCAAGTTTAAAATCTTGGGCATTTGGTATTTGGTGCTTCCATTGACTTGAAACTTGAACAAGGTATACCTGTCATTCTGGAAAGTTTACTTTACTGGTTCTGGACACAGTGTTGTAAGACTAATTCATTCGTTAGGCTATTGACAGTAAGAGGGTTAATATGCAGATCTCTTCACATGAAACATGAAAATCCGGAACTAAAGACAATGAATAGAAAAACAATAATTTCCACGGATAATTGTATCAAAGCAATGTAGAAAAAAAAAAAGCAATATGTATGTAATGTATGTATGAACGTACCTTTTAAGGAAAGCCATATTTTCTTCTCTCCTCTGCAGGCCTGTCTTCATCATAATTGTTTGGAAGACACGTCGGTCCAAAACCCATAATGTGGTGTTAGTGACAGCTGAAAGAACAACAATAAATGTTAATCCATAAACATCTGACTAGTAAATCTTAATCGATAAAAACAGAGTATAATCAGATGTGAGTAGACTATAATTATAAGAGGTTATCCAATGAATTGTGAAAGGAAAAACGTCAGAGGCTTTACGATATGAGGGAGGTGAGTAAATAAACACGATACCCCTCCCCCCTCACCTTCTCCCAAATTTCCAAAGGCGAGTAATAAATATCATAGTAAAAACTTTTCTCTGGAAAGTCATACAATCATATCTCCAAACCTGATTTATTTAATTACAAAAAATATTTGAATTTCCAAACAAACCACAACCTGTTCATGGTCAGAACTGACTAATGCCAACGAATCAAAATTCCCCATGATGAGGAAGAAGCCAGAATAACTCTCTGAGCAAATAATGTGTGATTACTAAATACCAGACGGGAAAACAGAGACGCCAGGTCTTATATTACTGAAGAGGTCCCTAATTCAAGATGAGCTCAGAATCAAACGTTGGACGCCGGGGTCTTGAAAACTGATGTTACACAAGCCTCGAAACATGAGATTCTAGAGCATTCAAAACAGCCAAACACGGAAATTGATGTACATGCATCACAAAACAGCCAAACACGGAAATTTATGTACATGCATCACAGGACAGACAAACACGGAAATTGATGTACATGCATCACAAAACAGCCAAACACGGAAATTGATGTACATGCGTCACAAAACAGCCAAACACGGAAATTGATGTACATGCATCACAAAACAGCCAAACACGGAAATTGATGTACATGCATCACAAAACAGCCAAACACGGAAATTGATGTACATGCATCACAAAACAGCCAAACACGGAAATTGATGTACATGCAACACAGAACAAACAAACACGGAAATTGATGTACATGCATCACAAAACAGACAAACACGGAAATTGATATACATGCATCACAAAACAGACAAACACGGAAATTGATGTACATGCATCACAAAACAGCCAAACACGGAAATTGATGTACATGCATCACAAAACAGCCAAACACGGAAATTGATGTACATGCATCACAAAACAGCCAAACACAGAAATTGATGTACATGCATCACAAAACAGCCAAACACGGAAATTGATGTACATGCAACACAGAACAAACAAACACGGAAATTGATATACATGCATCACAAAACAGACAAACACGGAAATTGATGTACATGCATCACAAAACAGACAAACACGGAAATTGATGTACATGCATCACCAAACAGACAAACACGGAAATTGATATACATGCATCACAAAACAGACAAACACGGAAATTGATGTACATGCATCACAAAACAGCCAAACACGGAAATTGATGTACATGCATCACAAAACAGACAAACACGGAAATTGATGTACATGCATCACAGGACAGACAAACACGGAAATTGATGTACATGCAACACAGAACAGACAAACACGGAAATTGATGTACATGCATCACAGGACAGACAAACACGGAAATTGATGTACATGCATCACAGGACAGACAAACACGGAAATTGATGTACATGCATCACAGGACAGACAAACACGGAAATTGATGTACATGCATCACAAAACAGACAAAAGCTTGAAAAAAAAAACAAAACTACCAAATCTATAATCTGACATACCGAATGCACTATTGCTACTAATTAAAACAATCAGCATGTAATTGTGTGTTCAGCTCTTTATTTGAAGAAGTTTCGCTGCTCCTGGAATTGACACCTCGCTTTTCTTGTTTTTTTGTTTCTGTGTTTTTGTGGTACCTTTTTTTGTTTTTGTTTGAATTTTGCCCGGGCAGCGGCCTTGTTCGGCCTGCTCTTCTCGACTTTCAACTGCCAAGGTATCTTTAACGTGCACACGGACCCTCCTAGTTTTTCCTCCTTATCCTATCTACCATACGATCAGGGACAGGCATCCCCCCCCTCCCCCAAATAATTCCAACATAACTGCACTGATCAGGGATCGAACCCGGTACCCTCGGTATGAGAGGTGAGCACTTTGCCTCTAGAACAACATGTCCCCCAATCAGCACATGTGGGTGGGAGCTGCATTTTTATTTTACAGTAGAGGAGTTGCTCCAAATCTCCGCCCGCCAAGTCACACATGACCCGTGGTCAGTAACCCTTGTCACGTTGTTACATGAACAGTATAGACAAGAGCTCTGGGGAAATTAGTTCCTCAACAGTTTCTCACATTTTCATATCACTGCAGCCATCTGGCTCGTGACCAATAGGACAATCCGCGCAACTCCATCATTACTGAAGACAAGCAGACTCAGCCTACACTTGGGTTTACCAAAATATGCTTTTCTCAGTATCTTGACCGCATTATTTTAAACAGCATGATATTTTAATGCTCCACCGGAAACTGTAGCCCACCTGCGGAAAGATGACACCGGAGGAAGCAGCTTTTTGCAAAACATGCATAGAAAAAGGTAGGACTGTAAGAGTATGAAAGACGGTCTGGACAAACTGTCCTCACCGAGCAAAAACACAAGAATATACTCAAGATTTTATTCGTTGATCGCAGCTATTTTTTTTCTTTGTAATTGAAGTCTGGTGAAAACCGCACTTTGCTGAATTTTATGATTGTCTCTGGACTCTCGGAGGCAGTTTCGCAACGCCCGCTTATAAAACAAATGCTCACCTTTGACGGACGCTGTCCTCTTGCAGTTGTAAAGAATAGCTAACTCTCCAAATAGACCACCGGCTTTGATCTCTCCTAGCCTCTTGTCCTCCTTGTGGACTTCCAGTATTCCATCTGTGGAACAGACAAAAATGAATTTAATTACTTCACAAAATTCTCTCATGATGCTAAATGATAATATAAGAGTTTTCAAAGGCACCATTTGTCGGCAGCCTGACGGGAGCCGAAACCTCGCCTCTTATATGGACTGAAAAGGAATGTAAATTATGTTATGATGTCCTTACATAGAAAGTGGTCCATATGTGAATATTTATCAAAAGCGCCAAGAACATTCGTTTCTTCAACAACAGTTGCTCAGATTTTCATATCATTGCAATTTTCAAAAAAGCATTTCTTTCGTCTTCTCAGCTCAATATTTTAATGGTCATAATTAATTAAAGATAACATTTATTTTGTTGACTGCCGTATTACAATGAACTGGTTGCCCGTCGCATGTGCTGGCGTATCAATGACGTTTGATGGTTTTGAGTTATGACCACTTATCACTGTTCATGGTCAGATCTACATTCTCACTCACAGGCGACGTCTTGATATCTTTAATAGTTTTGAAATTTTAAGTAGAAACATTTTTGCCACAACCAAGAATAACAAAAGCGACCAAAACTTTGAAACGTTTTCCTGTAAAATGAGAAAATTGTTGATACGTCAGTACGTGGGATGAACGACAAGGGAGTAATCATCATAATTATGTTATAACCTGCTGCTGCTGGTCATAAAAGGATAGCACGCAAACAGACCACAGTGGGCCTGAATCGGACAAGAAAAACTCTGACTTAATCACGATTACTTTCTTGTAGCCCAAATTACCTGAAATTGGCAACCTGGCAATGTTTGGGTCATCAATTATGTCTTTGAATCTGGATTATTTTTGGGCAACTGGCAGACAGGCGCTCTCACCCATTTGTTAATATTATCAAGAGACTTTCGGTAAATTCATCCTGCAAACTGAATTGTCAGTAATAATTTCCCGCAGGTCCAGAAAATGAAAAACAATAAACATGAAAAAGTTTCAGATATTTCTTTTTTTTTTAATCCTGTGGGAGCTTTGACACGCATTCGTTAGCCCGTTATTTTGTGAGAAAAATAAAATGAACATTTTTGCAGCTGAGTTCTTCCAATGTGATAGTCTGGTAAAAAGAGCACAAAAGGGCGTTATATTTTCCGGGGCTTGTAGCATTGAGCTTACACTAGCAATTCTATGTGTCTGAAAAAGAATCAAAGCCAACTTCGGCACCTATGGATTGGTTTGAGAACTCAAAAAGAAGTCACGTCGACATTTGTGAGAGTCAATCGGTGCCAGGAAAAGGAAATAGACGTATAGAAATGTGGAAACAGAAGAGACAGAGAAAGACAACCAACAGAGGCCCACCAACCACCCACGTTTGTCTGTCATAGCTTTACCCCGAAACATCTCTCATGTCTTCAAACTAGGAAATTTGGCGACGCTGGGTCTATGGCGTACAACATAAAATCAATGGTACTTTGGTCTGCAAAGTCTGCCACCCACAATCACCGCACTGAAAAAAACATGTCCTAGAAATTAGAAGTGCTTAGAGCAACAATATTAGACATGAGTACTTGGCATACTCTCATCCATATTAGTGAGTGAAGCCGTAAAAGCTTCGTGTCCAATCTGGGTAAACTTCAGAGCTGCCGAATCAAAACGCATCAAATCTGCCCATGAAAGACCTGTTTAACAGGTCCGTGATTGGGTGGACTCTGATCGCAAGCGGTGATGGATTTAAGTGAAATACATTAATTTTTGAAAGCACGACGCGACACCAGACCATTTTGCGATAGCATGAGCATTTCCATAGTGAGATTACAAAGACAGACGGGGAGAGTTAACAGCTGAAGCCGGTTTATCCCGGGCAAAGCCGAGGGGCAATTATGCTGGTCGCAAAACATTACCAGATTCTGGACCTGTAGAAGTGTATGCGTTATAATATATAATCTATATCAAGAACTGAACAGCAAGATACACTGGTTTGGCATTAACGGCATCTTGCTTTTGGGCTGAGTGAAAAGTTCAGGTTATGTTGACTCGTAATCTGTAGACTTGGACGGGAAAAATTACTTCCATTCTCTACAGGCAAATTTCTGATCCAATTCGTTGTTTACCATAGGAATCGGAAAAGCTCACAACGAACTCCTGGAACAAGTAATGTCAATTTCTTGATTTTGGTTTCCTGGTAAGTCAAATACGTTTCTTATGTCCGCAAAGTGCATACAAGAGTTCCGGAAGTCCGTCATTTTCGGCAATGGCTGCAAAGTAACGAAACCGATGGATTTTGAAAACACATTTTTAACGAGAGCTATGATATGTGATTAAAAAAATATTTTTTTGTCGTTTTGCTGTGTGATAAAATGCTCAGATTGCAAGTGGGAAACAGATGATTATTTGCCATTCCAATTTACATGACAATGACAGTGTGTATTTCAACAGTGGTATCAAGACTGCTATAGTTCAATACGCTGAAGATTTTGTGTTACGACTCAGCTGCTGCCACAGGTCAAATGAACAATCACAACAATGGCTGCAACGATCCCGAGAGGGCCCTGCTGATGGCCGCGTGAAGTGGAACAGCACCATGCACCAACATCTCAAGACAGGGGAAAAGATACCCATGAACGCAGCGAAGACAAGCTGGCCCCGATAAAAGGAGCGCTACAACCCAACAGTTCTGAGACCACCATCACTATGTGGCTATTGCGCCAGAGATGGACTCCCTCGTTGCCATGTCCAGCCGCAAGGATGTCGTTGTGTAATATTCCATGGTTATCCCTGACGGACGGAGGCCTATAGTTGACCAGGGTTTTTCCAAAACTGGGTAAGTTAAATTTTGCAAGAGTTATGGCCCCTTTCAGATAGTCATTCAAAATTCGTGTAAGACGTGGTGTTAAGTGTTCATTTGACACTTGATATATCCCGTCTTTATCTTCGGCTAAAGACGAGACATTGCAAGTTTCAACAGAACACTTACACCACATCTTACATTAAATTTAAATGTTTATCTGAAAGGAATCATAACTCTTACAAACTTTGATTTACCCTGCTTTGGAAAAGCACTCCTCAGCTTGCGATCATATATTAAAAAAAAATCAATCAAAAACAAATTAGTGGTAGGTCTACTAACCATTCAATCCAATTCGGTGAACTCACTCTTTTTACATGTACATTGCAACTCCTCAAATTATCTCTGCAGATACAAGAAGATCTTATAGTTTCACCTACCAATCTCAGCTCCTTTGTAACGACTTTCAACAGGTGTTGAAATTAAGTTTTTGTTTTTGATGGTGACATAAAAAGAAGAGAGAGAGGGAGGGAGAGAGTGAGTGTGTGTGTGTGTATGTGTGTGAGAGAGAGAGAGAGAGAGACAGACAGAGAGAGAGACAGACAGACAGAGAGAGAGACAGACAGACAGAGAGAGAGAGAGAGAAGAGAGAGAGAGAGAGAGAGAGAGAGAGAGAGAGAGAGAGAGAGAGAGAGAGAGAGAGGTGTATTCTGATTGATAAATGGAGAGCCCTGAAAAGACAGTAATTGTCGGAACTGGCATTGCACAATTGCAGTCACCATAATGAGACCATCAAAAGGGAATAAACCAGTGTCAAACTGTAGAAATAGCTTTCTTAAAAGAAGTCACCTAATTACAGGTACAACCCTGAAACACCCTTGTAAGCATTACGTTTTTACGAACTAACAAACACCCAATCTAGGACACAGTATTGTCTAATGTTCCCGCTGTTTGATTGTCCACAGATATAGGATCTCAGACCGGCTGAGCTGTGGAATTTTGCTGCCGTGAAACAGAGGTAAACGCCCACCTAATCACTAGCCCAGAATATCCTGTTCAACAGAAGAAAGACCATGTTATTAACTATATTGTTTTGAGGAAACAGAGGCGGCAGACTGGCTGGGAATTATGATAGTGAATAATCGTGCGGTCTGATTTTTTTTTTCTTTCTAAAAATGTTTTTCAGGGCTTGTTCGCAAGATTCATCTGTATATTTTGAATTGGGCGTCAGGCCTACAATAAACGTGAACTTGAAACTTGAACTATGATGAGGAAATGTGTCCGGAAAAACACTTAGTCTAAATAACATTGAATGATGTTCTGCTGATAGTTGACAAATAAGATGCTAATTAGTGGAGAAGAAGGGTGCAAGCGAACTGAATAGGTTGTTATTAATAGGTGACGACTGTTTATGCCAGGATTCCAATACATAACAGGATCTTGATATCACCTTTTTGGTCAGATTCCGAAAACATTGTTGTGGTCACGTCACCGATGAGGGGTCATTGTGGACAAGTTGCTGAACCTAACGCTCGTCATAACCCTGATCCTAACCCCAAAACTTAAAAGAGAATTCTTGGGGAAATCAAAGCCCAGTTTGGTCATGAAGGCTCAAACCGTCTCTCCGCATCATATAGTAAGCCATTCAATCAGTCAGCCATCAGCCAGCGAGTATATTTAGTCAAATGGATTTCAATGGCTTAGTCATTGAGGGACATACTAACACACTAACTTACTCATGAAAGCATTGTATTACTGTTCGTGAATCTGTCAATTCATAAGTATGCAAGGGAGTTGGTAAATAAATAAATTAGAAAGCAATAAGTACACAAATAAACACATTGAAATAATTCAATAAATAGGTCGGGAGATATCTCATTATACCTAGATATTTTGTTAAAACACTGGACTCGTTCGAATATAAATAAATAAGTAAATAAAAATAAATAAATAAATAAGTAAATAAATAAAAACGTCTGTAAACAGATAATTCACCATTACACAAAAGGAAATTATTTAGCAAAAATGTCACCCTAACCAAGAGACTAATCAAAACCATCACAAAAAATAGTTCTAATTCACTTGTTTTGTAAGGAAGGTCGGCAGCTGTCACCGCAATTACGAACTAATTACTCGAACAACACGCAAATTAACGAAGTCAAACCATCCTAGACGGACGAAAACAACCGGCGAATGACGTCACGCCTGACTTAAATCGCTCAGGATTTAACCAGGTAATCCAAGCTTCCCGATCGTGATCCACAATGAACAAAGCCAATTCCAGTTCCTGTTGGATTGTCTTAAGACGGGGCTTTGGATGAAATATTACAGCAATAGCTCGTTTGTTGTCCACACCTAATTGGGAAAATATCCCAGATATGATGAGCTTTATGCTCACGCTGTCACTAATTGGTCATGCCGATGAAAACTGAGGAAGTTGAGCATGACTTGCAAGTCAACTCGCGTACGGTACCTTATGTCACAGAATAAGACTTCGATGTTCTGTTATGCATATATTTTTGTGTACAGATATTTTTTCTAAATAAAATTTCTACCAAAGGACTTTCCGTGAGCTTCTCATGGAATTGCTTAAAACCTTACTTGTATGTTCTGGGGTTTGACAGACACTATACTTTTAAAGAGGATATCCTAATAGATTGTACTTTAGGAGTGTGGTGTCCATTAGACAATACAACCTACGCGGTTTTTAGCGACGTACAGCGAAGGGTTAAATGGTTCAGTTTTATGTCCCAAAACGAGAAAGTATTCCTTAATTATGATAACAGAATATCTCTCCAGCTGTTCGTTATCTGATATCTTCACGATTTCTAATGCTTACTTGGATTTTATATGATGGCCACCTGAATACGATCATCAGCAGAAAGTATTTCACAGTTTAAAGCTTACACATTTCCTATTCAGAAGATGTTAAGCTATGAAAGGCCTGTAACAATTTCGTAAACGTTTCTCCGTTATTAATGGAACTGCTTGGATGGAGACAGCTGCCTCTATGGATCAGGATTACGGTTGGGGTTATGGAAAGAATTAGGGTGAGGTTTTGGGTTAATTGTATTAGTTTAACAATTTTTTGTTTGTTCAATTGTTTTATTGGTTCAATTTTCCATCTTGTTACATTTTTTTTTCTAATGAAGATCAACCAGTCAAACGTTTGATTTGTCTTCCCTTTTCTTTTGCCTTCTATTGTATCGTTTCTTTACTATTTCTTACCCGAGGCTTTCTTACATACATCTTTTTCTTTTTGTCATACTTCGACTTCAGGGTTACTGTAGTACACTCTATTTTGACACGTAGAAAAAGTCAAACTGACTGTGATACGTCCGTTTCGTTTGAGCAGCGATCCCCACCGAACCCTCCCTTCCCCCCATCCCATCCCATCCCCATAAAAATATTATTTCCCAGGCATCAATCAGGAGAATATTACCCTCATCCACACCCTATCCCTGACCCTGACCATAATCCAAACTCATAGAGTCATCTGTCCCTAATGAAGCATCTCCTTTTTCATTATAGCAAGACAGACTGGAAGGGAAAATGATAACGATATGAAGAGAGAGAGAGAGAGAGAGAGAGAGAGAGAGAGAGAGAGAGAGAGAGAGAGAGAGAGAGAAGAGAGAGAGAGAGAGAGAGAGAGAGAGAGAGAGAGAGAGAGAGAGAGAGAGAGAGAGAGAGAGAGAGAGAGAGAGAGAGAGAGAGAGAGAGAGAGAGAGAAGCATTAGCAAGATCGTCCACTCTTAATATGAAGATAAGGATTTCCAAAACATATTGTTCTGATTTCCAGCTTGGACTTTCAAATTGAGTGCACAGTTTTATCCCGCTGTCTTGACGAAAGAGAAATTTGCGTGCCATGTTTGTAGGAGGCTTAAATCTGTCACGGAAGATGTATTGTCTCATACAGGCAAACATCTCAAAGACACATGGAAGGGTCTATAACTTGCCAAACGCTTTCTATAAATGGAAGGGCAGACAGGCATTGATGATAAATTATTTTGTCCATCTGATTTTTCAATTTTCATCTAATTTCTGCATCATTCTGATCCAAACTTAGCTCAATTGTCTGGGTTGTAATTATTGGGCGTCCTAAAACAGCCAGCCAAGCACATGAGATCTAAGCATCTCTGCCCCCCCCCCTCCCCCGCCCCCTTTACACACATACATATCACTCCGTCTATTCTTATATAAACTGAATTTTGAAAGAATAAAAAGCACCGGCTCAATTTTTGTTTTATATTTTCATCTTAATTTCTGCGCAAATCTATTTCTGATCCAGTCTCACTTGATATACCTGTGTAAAAAATCTTGGGGTTTTGGAGGTGTCAGTCATTAACACGAAATTCAGTGTTTGCTCTTACCCTGCACCGTTGTTGTTGTTTTTTTTCTCATAGAGTGATTTCTGGAAGTATGAAAGTGCAGGCACACTTTTTGTCACTTAAAGTCTTAAATTTAACCTAGTACTGATCCAGCCTCAATTCAAATGCCTATCTAATGATCTTGATGTTTTAGGCAGCAGAGATGTGGTTTATTAGAAGAATGTTGAGAATATCATGGATGGAGAAAAAATCAAACGAGTCAGTATTGAGAGACTCTAATCTGAAAAGATCATTAATTAAAACATTAAGACAGAGGCAACTGAAATTTTTAGGATATGTCTGTCGCCTCAGGAGCCTAGAACATAAGATAAGATAAGATAAGATAAATTTTATTCGTCCTTGTACAAGGAAATTTGTTTTGATCATTGAATACATAACAATACAGTTACAGAAGCAGAAAGTATGATACATAGCGCGCACACACACATATATATACACACACACTGATAAATTAACTAAATTAACAAAATTAACAGTGCACACAATATGCTTCCCTAACTAAAACACATTGACCTGACACGCAGGACATAATTCAACTGTGCACAGATTACGATCAAGATGACGACATTATTGTAACATCCTAGTTGATGATGGAATAAACGATTTAAAGTAGCGCTCAGTTTTAGTTTTCCTTGACAACAGCCTTAAACTTCTTACAGATCTTATATATTCCTTGTTCAGGGGATGTTGGGGGTCATTTATAATAATATTAGCTTTTTTAATACAAGCACCAGTGTACAGCTCATCAAAATATGGCAGATCACAAATACAAATTTTGGATGCTTTTTTAATTAAATTATTGATCTTATTTTTATCTTTTTGTAAGATGTTTCTTCCCCAACAGACAACTCCATACATCAAAACGCTCTGAATAGCCATGGTGTAAAATATTTTCAGAATGCTTTTGCTAACTTTTAAAAAGCGGAGCTTTCTGAGGAAATACATGCGCTGGTTGGCTTTCTTGTATACATATGTTACATGCGCATGCCAGTTAAGCAATGAATCAATAGTAATGCCAAGATATTTGGCCTCTGTGACAATTTCAACCTCTTCATTGTTGATAGTAAGAGGGCAAACAGGATCGTTGTTATTTTTCCTAAAGTCAAAAACAAGCTCTTTTGTTTTGTTAACATTCAGTAGAAGATAGTTGTTATTACACCAACAATGAAAGGATTGTACAATGTTAGAATATTCGTGGCCAGAGTTAGGTAAAAGGCCTAAAATAGCAGAGTCGTCGGCAAATTTAAGAAGGTAAACATTGTTGTGTGTCACAGTGAAATCATTTGTATACAATGTATACAAGGCAGGTGACAGCACGCAGCCTTGTGGCGCTCCTGTGTTTGTTGTGAGTAATTTGGAAAATGTGTTGTTTATATCCAAAAACTGGCTTCTCTGTGTTAGAAATTCGAAGATCCAGCTCTTTAAAAAAGAACTCACGTGTAGGTTGGTAAGCTTTTGAAACATTAAGTGCGGTTGTATGGTGTTAAACGCCGACGAAAAATCGAATAGGAGCACACGAACACAGGTTTTTACCAGTGTCTAAATGACTGTAGATGTTATGCAATAAAAACAATAAGGCGTCTTCTGTGTTCCTGTTTTCTTTGTATGCAAATTGCAAAGGATCGAGATTTTGTTTGACCTCCTTCGTTAGTTCAGTTAAAACAAGTTTTTCAAAGCATTTAAAGATAATGGAAGTTAATGCAACATCTAGCAGTCACAGGGAAGATCGAAGGCAGGAAAAGCAGAGGAAGACGGAGAAAAACTTTCACTGAAAATCTTAATTCATGGACAACAAACAAACGCCACAACAACAACAACTCCTTCTTGATGTTGGCTGATGACATCCCAGTGGAGAGCCATGATCGCCAATGTCTGTTCCAGACAGGGCAACTCATGATGGTGATGAGTCAATGATATTTAATTAATTAGGTATTTAAAGACCATTCCTTGCCCTATCCACTTTAATTTTAAACACTGACTTCTCTTTTTTTTCTTTTTATGAAGGAAAGTACAGGCACACCGGTAACTGTGAGAGATCTAGTACCTAGCTCGCTCTGCTTCATTATGAGTTCGTCAGCAGAACAGCGTTTGGCTGAGGGTTAGCCGAATACACCCATGACTTACATCATCCGCTGGGGCCTGAAGGGAAGTAACCGGGCTCTGCCATTGTTTGCTTTTCCAATTTCGATTAGCGGCAGATCTCTCCTGGAGTATTGGCCCCTGCTTGAGTCAGTTGGTATGTCGGTCAGTCTGAGGTGAGTTAGTGCTGAGGGGTTCTTATTGCAAGGGGACGCGACAAAAACCAAGTCCAGGGTAATTTGGAGAGAGTTATTCTGGCCGGGTGACCTTTTTAATCTCAGTTATATATTATTCTGGCTGGGTGACCTTTTTAATCTCAATTATATATATTATTCTGGCCGGGTACATGGTTCAGTCATTAACGGCACATGTTCTATTGAAATGAATCATCAATGGTCAGTGTTTGATGCTTTGTTATCGAAACGCTATGCCAACCTGTAAAACTTGTCCCGATCCTGACCTTACAAATGGGAGAGATAGATAGATAGATAGATAGATAGATAGATAGATAGATAGATAGATAGATAGATAGATAGAGAGACAGACAGACAGACAAACAAACAGACAGAGAAAGACACAGAGAGAAAGAAAGAGAGACAGAGAAAGCGAGACACAGACACACAAATACACACAGAGAAAAGAATGATGCAGAGAGAGAGAGAGAGAGAGAGGAGAGAGGGAGAGAGAGAGAAGAGAAAGAGAGAGATCGAGATCCGGTGTCAGTTTGAATGTCATTTTGGCAGGAAAACATGCGTTGGGTATAGCAAATGCATGAAATCCGATTCCATGTTGTGTCATTTCTGCAGACGCTATAATAACGAATGCCACCAGAGACATGTCACTGAATACCACTCATTCTATTTCATCAATTTCAGATGTACAAACCTTATAATGTCATATTTAAAGAAGACAAGAATGGGAGTTTCTCAAGAACGTGCCTTTGCACAAAGTTTCAACGAAGATGTCCAACGTCCAAATCTGAAGCTATTTTTAAGAGACCGCGGGGTTTTGCTGGACGCATCTGGCAAAGTCTTCTTCTGTCCTATCATTCTGTTATATTCTGTCGATCGTCGTGGTTTTTCCTAACACAATGTGACCGTTATCGTGCCGACGTCTTTTGTCCAAACTCAAACTCAGACTCTAACTGGAAAGAAGGTTAATACAAAATAAAATTCCTCATAAAACCGACACATGTCTACAGTTAAATCTATACACAGATGAAAAGTACGGTGTCTCACCTCAAATTCCACCTATCAGTGCATGCATGCATCATACAACCTGTAAACATTAAACGGAATTTTTGCTCACGATAGATTTTCACTGTCATCCTCCGTAGAGACGTGACAGATACTTTCCATTAAGGTCTGTGGCAAATTGAGTCGCTTTCGGACAGTTATACAAAAACCAACCTTCCGTTCAGCCGATGCGTCTCTTGGGGACAGAACAGGGAGGGTGCTGCATTACGTGTAAATCAACGATCTATAGGTTATTAAGTTGGTAGCAAGAGGAGGGGGGGGGGGTCCTGTCATAGTAAATAATTATACTGACTTCACTGGTAATATATAATAATACACCTCCTCCACCAACTGTCTTGTTTTGGGCATGACATTATTTTAAACTTATTTCACAGCCGATTGTTCTCGCTGTATTTGCTTTTAGCCCCCCCCCCCCTTTCTCTCTCTCTCTCTCTCTGTGAGTATGTGTGTGCGTTTATGTGTGTGTCTCTCTCTCGCCTCCTCCCTGTTCATTTCTGCCTCTCTCCTTGCCCCCTCTCTCCTCTCTCCCACCCTCTCTCCTCTCTCCCACCCTCTCTCCTCTCTCCCACCCTCTCTCCTCTCTCCCACCCTCTCTCTTTCGCTCACTCCCTCTCCCTCCCTCTCGTCTTGTCTTTAGTCTCTTTTCGCCTTGCTCAACAACAAAAGTAAACAAATAAATAAACAAACAAACAAACATGAAACATTCCCCTCTTCTATCCATGTTTTTCAATTCAAGATCAATTTGTCCGACATCTAACATAGTTAAACAACAACAACAACAACAACAAAAATAAAAATATTTGAATTGCAGTAGGGCTTAGAAGAAACTTAAAATATGCACGGGTCATTGTAACCTACAATCTTTTCATTTTTTGGTCCTATTTTAACAACAAAACCGTCCGTATCATTAAGTAAGTTTAGCACATCTATTTTTTTCTTCATGTTTATTGTCCTTTTCTCTCCTCGCCTCTCACTCTTACATAATCATGATGTGGAAGTATAAACATTATCAACACAATAGGAGCCAGCTATATTATCTATCCATCTCCTTGTTCTCTCCTCCTCTTTCTCCCCTCCTTTCTCACTCTCACATAGATATCATGTAGAGGTACAAACATCGTCTATACTAAGAGCTAGCAGCAGCATCATTCTCCCCTCTCCTTCTCCTCTCCTCTTTCTGTCCTCCTCTCTCACCCTTGCCTAGCCACCGTGCAGATGTACAAACATCAATAAGAGCTAGTTGCATCGTCCTCCCCTCTCGTTCTTCTCCTCTCCTCTTTCTCTCTTCCTCTCTCACTCTTGCCTAGCCACCGTGCAGATGTACAAACATCAATAAGAGCTAGCAGCAGCATCATTCTCCCCTCTCCTTCTCCTCTCCTCTTTCTGTCCTCCTCTCTCACCCTTGCATAGCCACCGTGCAGATGTACAAACATCAATAAGAGCTAGTTGCATCATCCTCCCCTCTCGTTCTTCTCCCCTCCTCTTTCTCTCTTCCTCTCTCACTCTTGCATAGTCACTATGTATATGTTCAAACATCATCTGTACAACAGCTAATTGCATTATCCTCCCCTCTCGCTCATCTCTCCCTCTCTTTCTCTCTCTTGCATAGCAACTATGCAGATGTACAAACATCATCTATTTTATCCTCCCCATCTCCTCTTCCCCCTCTTCTCCTCTCTCACTCTTACCTAACTATCATGAGGGTACCGATTATCCCCTCACGTCTCTGTCACCTCTTCCGGTTATTAAAGACAAGACCTGACCCACTTATCTGCGCGTGGCCCAGCCAAGGTCACTTTCACTGCTATTCCATTTGGGTAATCAATGCCAGGCAGGCTACCCTACTCAGCTTCACTCTGGCTACCCAGACCTGTCACCCGAAGAATAGTATTAGAGTCATCTCTGGATGCAAATCAAATAAACCACTGTTGGCCGGGGTTTCTCCAGGGCTGCCTGTCCGCCCTCATGACACACCGTGGACTCAAATCTAGTACCATGAACATCATTACTATTTTTTTTTTATATTTTAGTATTATTCCACCATTTCCCAGACATTAGGAGAAAAGGAACTTTTTTTTCTTAGCCCACTGAATGAATTTACTGAATGAATGAATTTATACTGACAACAGATCAATGCAAAATACAGAGCGATGATAGAAATGATATTAGACAAGCTAAATGATTTTGCAGACAAACTAACAGGTGAATAAGATTCCGATCCTGCGAAACAGAACTCCCGCCCATATAGAACTCCTGATCTCTCCGTGCCCTTGAAATATCTCGTGTAGCAATGCAATTTTTCAGGACCTTCCAGGAACCCTGAAACACAGGGCTCAAGGAACCTTGAAACAGTGCTCAAGGAACCCTGAAACACTAGTGCTCAAGGAATATGGAAACACAGGACACAAAGAACCCCAAAACAGGTCTCAAGGAAGCCTGAAACACAGGGGTCAAGGAATCATGACGGCTTAAGAAATTCTACAACAGGACATGAGAAACGCTGGAACAGGGCTTAAGGAACCTTAACACGGGACAAGGAACCCTGAAACAGAGCGCAAGGAACGCCAAAACAGGGCTCAATGAACCCTGTGGCTATGCGGATCATTGTTTTGTTCTACATCCAAGATAATCATCTTCAATAAAATTTTCCCTCAACAACGCTGAAAAGTTATTCATCGTTTGATCGAGATAATATGGAAATTGGGAAGATTGATAATCCACTAGGGTGCTGCTGGGACAAATTTGTTGACAGGATTATCATGCATCACAGAATGCATAGTATTGTTATTGGGAAACAGCATATTGTTGGCCTAATGCACTGGTACCGACAGACATTTACGCCAACATGCAAAACGGCATAGGCGAATAGACAGACAGATAGATTGACAGCCAGGCGGGTAGGCAAGTAGACAGACAGACAGACAGACAGACAAACAGGCAGGCAGGCAGACAGACAGACGGCTAGACATACAGACAGACAGATAAACAGACAGACAGTCAGACAGACAGACAGACAGGTAGATAGATAGATAGATAGATAGATAGGACTGTCGACGTCATTTGGTTGATAGCGCTCAGTCAGAAGATGGATACATGGATGGATCGATAGATGGACAGTACGATGAACGCATACATATATCGCAACTGAATACACAATAACAGGCATTTTTATGATTGTATTCACTCTAGCCAACTCACTGACACCACAGAGTGCTAGGTTACACAGTTCAGTCTTCCTTCAACCACACTTTCCTTGTGGTTTGCCAGGTCGAAAACTTCAGGATATAATTCATTTCTACAGCTTCTGTCAAGAACTCCTTACTTTCGTTCTTCGCACACTTGAAAATCTCATTCACTTGCTTTCTCGTTTTCTTTTTACTTTTTTTTTTTTCTTCGTTCGTTAAAATCTACATAGGTGATTCTGAAAGGGGAGGCAACTGGCTCCCAAAGGAGGAATTTCAAATCTAGGGGGAGGAATACTTAACCAGAGGGGGGAATATAGGAGGAATTTCAGCCGTGGGAGGATCTCCAAACTGGGAAAGAATGGGGTATTGAATCTAGGAGAAGTTGTATGATTCGGTGATATACGCTTTTATTTTGTTTCCCTCTGTCTTGTCTCTCTCTCTCTCTTTCTCTCCCCCCCCCCCCTCCTCTCTCTCTCTCTTTATCTTTTTCTCTAGCTCTCTCCTTTCTCTCTCTCTCTCTTTTTCTCTCTTTCTCTTTATCTCTCTTTCTCTCTCTCTCTCTCTCTCTCTCTCTCTTTTTCTTTTCTCTCTCTCTCTCTCTCTCTCTCTTCAATACGAATGCAATTAATAAAGAAATTTAGTTTCAAACAGTGTTTCAATAATTACCGCTGTAAAAGTATGATTCTGAAAAGAAAGTTGTTACAAGTACGTACGTCACCCAAGTTTTTAGTTAGGTTTTTTCTTTTTTTGCTCCAGGAGTTATTTTAAAGTCGTTTGTGACTCCAGAGCTGGAGAGCTCCCCCTCGAAATAGTCCTAACGACGGCCTTAATTAATTATTCTTTCCGACTTTATTTTTTGTTTTGCTCGGTTGAAAGGGCAAGGGGCACGGTTAAGGGATTCGATAAGATTTGGGGTTGAGGATAAGGACGGGATTAGGGATAGTTATGTATGGGGAACGGGATTGAATGACACTGTTACTATATTTAGATTTACGTCTTGGGACATTCGAGCTGTGCAATGCGGCGGTCAAGCACAGTTATGGACTTTGTACGCACTTTTCATGTGCAGTTGATCTTTGTGCCCCGAATCACCCTTAAAATGTCCATAACAACTGTGCTTAACCACCGCGTTGAACAGTTCGAATATCCCATGACGACATCGGTAAATTTAAATATAGTAACTGTGACATTAAATCCCGTTCCTTGTACGCGTGAGCCTCTAGCGCAAAACGCTTGGGGTGCATACTTACAAGTTCCAGCAGTCTTGTGAAAAAAGTTATCAAATGACTATTCAAAAGCGGGGAGGAATATTGAGAGATTCTGGGAATACAAAGGGAGGAATGTAGACTGGGACTGTGAGAAGCACTGGTCTTATAGTTATACATTCATGGGTGTCAGACGTGCGTGTATCTGAATAAACCTGCGGGCTGTTGAAGGAACCGATCAGGGGTCACACACTAGGCCCGCGCAACGTGAAGTCTGGGGACAGTAAAAAATATTACTGTCTCGATAAGTGAGAACGAAAAGATTATGTCTCCAGATAGTTAGTAGGGTATAGAAATCTGATAATCGGAAAAACCCTTTAATAGAGGAAAGAAAGCGATGCGTAGAAATAAAAAATAAAATCTGACCTCTGTCTCTCTCGTTCTCTGCATGTCTGTCTTTTTTCTCTAGTGTTTGTCTGTCTCTTTCTCTCTGTCTGTCTATCTCTCTCTCTCTCTCTCCCTTCTCTCCTCTCCCTCTTCCCCCCCCTCTCTCTCTCTCTCTTCCCTACTCTGTCTTTCTCAACACTGCAAGATTCAGACAAACACAATATCCGGCGCAGCAGGGACATATCGCCTTGTAAGACGACAGAAATGCTGCTACTGAATATTCTAGAAATATGGAAGACCAGGCTGGGCTGTGGGACAGAGAAGCAAATCACGGAAAGATAGATAGGTTAATTTCGTTCTGTTGTCTCAAGAACCCCGCACGATCAATGACGCCCTTGTTATTTGTCACATGACTTTTCAAAGGCTTCTTTCCACCAAGAGATTCCCTCTCCATTCTGACACTTGTACACCAAACAATCCCAGACGCAGGGTTCAGTGTGAAAGTGCCTTAACTTACGCTAATCTAAAGCCTTCTGAGATCGTTTTCCACTCCATTGCTGCTTCACCATAGCAAATTCTGAAAAGACAACACTTTGTTAAGGGATCAACCACAACTGAGCAGCTTTCCATGTTCACTCTAGTTTTAGCAAATTCTTTCAAGTTTTCTAGCTTTCCTGATGAAGCTCCATAGCCACCAACTTTCTTGTATTTTGATGTTTTAACCAATTTATTACGTTCTTTTCTTATGGTTTATTCCTAAGCTGGGGCGCTATTATTTTTGGCCACGTTTTAAATTTGCTCCACAATAATTATGAATAGAAATTCAGAGCCGTGCAGGAATGTTTTTATTTAAGAATGAATTGGGAATATCACTACACAGCCATGCACCGTTTTGACTGTTTCCACCTGCGAAAAACTCATTCAATAAAAAGCCCCACCTCTCAGTGAGTTCTTATGCACGAGAAAGTAAAGTTCGCCCCGGGCACAGACCAGTTTCTAGAGTAATTATTGGAAAAATGAAAAACTCTCACACTGCACTGCCACAATGGAATGTACCGTACATAAAGTACGTCACTCTGGGAGGGGCGGGTGTTACGAAGTTGGGTTATATGGAATTATTGGTGTTACGACTGCATTTAAACTATCGAGAGGTTTTTAGAAATTACTCTTCCATACCATGCCACATATACTAATAACAATTCGAATAAGTTTTATCAAGGACCTTGCAGGGCCACAAATTTATTACTTTAAATTCCCTAACAAATTTCGTCTAGCTCTTACATATTAAAAAGACAACATCAGCAGCATCAAATGAAAATTCAATAATATATCACTAGAAGTCTCCTCTAGATTCCTAAAAGATTATATCATTCTGACTCATTCACAATTTAATTATTACTTATCTATCTTTCAGATATAGCCTACCTACTATCTAACAAATAATATCTTAATGTCTCAGACGACAATGTTAACTCAGTTATTTGTGCCTACCGCTTATAAAGGATCAAACTCGTCAATACACACTGACGTAGTTAAGTTAGATCTAGATCTACTCTAGGATGGGCTGGCAATCCCCAGCCTCATCCAGACACATCAATTTCAATTTACAAATGTGTATACCAGACATTTATGCTAGATCTAGTTGCAAAGTAAAATACATTGTAGTCTTGCATTCTTCGGTAGCACTTCTACTGGAAAATTTAAGGTCAGCTTCACGTTCATCGTCGAATCAATAGGTAGACACTTACGCTTGGTCCCTGATACGAGATCAGGGAGCTGGAGATAATAGCAGTAGATAATTTCTGAAGAGCGTATGGTCTCATTCCAGTGTCTATCAAGGACATAGACATGACTTTAACAATCTTCTGATTCTCTCAGGCTGAATCCCGCCGACTGCCTTCACAGAAGGATAATTCTGCATGGAGTCCTCAAACATAGGAATGGCTCCGCTTAAATACCGCGCGGCCATATGCAATTCCCCAGCCAACTGCCCAAATTTGATTGGTGCATCCATTTCGAGCTCAGCTCGTAGTATTAATAGATTCTATTAATAGTAACAGACAAGGTCAATTTAACATATCAAAACCCTTACTAAAGTCTCTAAACCCTCTACGTTTTATGTACGAATTTACTCACTCCCTTTTCTCACCCCTGTTAAAGTTTATCAAAATCACGGGGTCGAGAATTGCACCGTCACTGTTAACTCATCCATTTATTCTATCTTGCCCCACTTTCTTTCCATCTCTAAGAAAAAGCGTTACAAAAACAAACTGTCCACGAGAATAGTTCAAGGACATTTGCACTGGTTAAAATCAACGAGACCATGAAATAAACAAACCGTGACCCCAGCACGACAATTCTAGTCCTAACCCTGACAGCGGGGAGGGGGATGTATGGCCCAAGGGTATGAAAAGAGTGCCCGTGGAGGGTGAGGAGGGGAGGGGGGAGGGTCTGTAGAGGGTACGTGCTCTTTTCAATTATTGTCATGAACTGAAAAATAATAAGTAGGAAAAAGGCGGGAGGGCGAAACAAAAAAAAAAAAGATGAAGAAAGCGATGTGCTGGAGGCTTTGACGAGTCCGAGTTGGAGTTTGGTTTAACGGCGCCTCAGCACGATAACGGCCACTTTGCGCCTCTCACGGTTTTTCCGTCATCTCTCTTTGGGCTAACTTTCAGTGCTCAGATGCCTATAGGTAAGATCATATGATGAGATAGAGGGAAAAAACAAACAAATTTTGTCTTTGATGAAGTGGTCAAATATTTCATGCAAAATGCTACTTTGAGTCTAGAACATCAGGGATTTATCATGGACGGCCGTACAAATATCAAGGAAAGGAGTTGAGGGTGGTTAAAATGAATCTTTATGGATGAGCCCTGAGCAGCCACTCCGCTGTAAACTGCATACACTGCACCCGTTCAGTTCAGCACTGGGAAGGCCAATCTTGGGTTTGCTGTAACTTTAAATTAACAGAAGAAAAAAGGGGCGAACAGGGTGAAAGTGAAAACAAGGAGGTTATTGCGTACGAAGCAATCTCAAATGTCCAAGGCTTGCTGGTCGTTTTGGAGATCCTTATTTATAGTGGATATTTAGGCTTAGACTGTTACACCACTTTCAAGAAAAACATAGGCTATTTCATTCTGGGAGGTTCACCGTGCCAACAAAAACTAGATCCCCAACAGTTAGCTCGACCCGAAGGTCAGTTGGTGCGAATCAGTAGGCCTCATAGACGTTTCTGGTCGAGACTTCCAACAACCAAAACCTTTATTTCAAGGAGATCAAAAACAGCCGTTTAAAATGTACGTTTTGAATTCTTTAAACTGCACTTACATATTGACCATTCTCGCGAATATTGAGAACTGCATTGGATCTACCCGTGGAGACTTTTGCTTTCGGAGGGCTGCCCTTGGCATTTGCACCTCTTTTGTCGTGTTGTGGCTTGCGTTGTTTCTTTTGGTTTCTGATCCTGGCTTTCTCCTTTTTGTTCATGTTTCTTCTTAAGCTTTCAGAAGGGCTGTATGAGCACTGAAAAGGGCTTTCGGGGAAGCCTTCACAAGGCTGTTTAGGGTTGGAACTAGATTGGGATGGTAAGATTTGGTGGTAAAGCCAAAGTGTTGTTTGTTTGTTTTCTTTTTGAGATTGTTGGGGCGGTGTGTGAGGGGTGGGTACGGTGTTTATAAATAAGTCTCATTTGGGCAATCGTCCTTATATTTCACACCTTATTTCTCAGACTTTTCTGAAAAGACACATTCGGTGGTGATAATAATAATAATAAATAGGAAAACACAATAACTGTATCCACCAGGCCTTAATGCAAGTGAACACGCCATTTCTTATGATCAGAAAATACATATTTGCATTTAAATGTTGTTGATTTCAGCTTCGTCTTTAATCGCCATTATTTTCCAAGGGTACCTGGATCTCCCATTATCATGACAAAACAACTGATTTAAGTTAATGATCTATATAGAATAACTTACGAATTGTCCTTGACTTGGCAGGTATATTAGACAAAACTGCCACTTTGCCCTTGAAGCGTAAATGCCTATCCCCGCCCGCAGGCACGCACGTAAATTGGTTTTCTTAAGGGAAAATGAAGTCGAAGAGGAACTAAGCACAGGTCTTAAACAAATATCACAGTGGAAGGGGAAAGTCCTCTTTCCAGTAATTTCTGCACTCAAGTGAAATTTCCTCCCGCTCCAGAGAAATTTAACTCCAGCTGACAGACAGATGAACGATCGATAGGCACACTAATCTCCAAGTGGTGAGTGGTTTAGCCCTGCTCACTTTCCAGTGAAGTGCACGCTGCAAGTAGCCCCGGTCTCAGTGTAGTTCAGACAAGAAAGAGAACTAAGAAACCCGTCACTGTGCTAAGATAATGGCCAAAATCAGACTTACGCCATAACTAAAACTGGCCTTTTATGGCCTTCTTGTGTCCAATTTTGTCAATAAAACACAAGAAAATACGGTTGTTGTATATTTAGCACAAAACTGCCGCAGACTGAAACACTGTTGTTCAAGTCTTTTTCTTGTGTAGGCCTACAGTTTTTAATCTTACATTAACTCTAACACTCAAAATGTGTATCAACACAATGCAAGACTACTAGAAATGAATCCACAAAGGGCGGACAGTGCAAAACTATGGATTTTAATCCCTATTTGTTTCTTTTGTTCTAATGTTTTTTTGTTTTGTTTTTTCGTTTTTGTGTTTGTTGGAATGTTTGTGTTTGTTGGAATGTTTGTGTTTGTTGGAATGTTTGTGTTTGTTGGAATGTTTGTGTTTGTTGGAATGTTTGTGTTTGTTGGAATGTTTGTGTTTGTTGGAATGTTTGTGTTTCCTTTTTGTTGGGATGTTGTTTCTTTTCATTTTCTTTTTCTACTTTTCATGTCTAGCATTCTGGTATTCACACAGTGGGTAAATATGACGCTGAGCTTCCGCTTCAAGACAGATAAGTACCCAGGACTTAGACTGTTCAAGCCGGCAGTATAATTTACGGGTTTAGCACAAACAAATTTTTAAAAAAGTGTCGGACTAATCGTATATCATCGGACAAGGAGCAAAAAATGGGTTAATGTCCGCTAAACAGCTGCGGGGTCATCAGCGGCCCTGGACTGTCCATCTTCAAGACAAAAAAACAACGAAAATGAGAGTCTAGGGCGAGGCGACGAGTCGGGGCTATCATTTCCCTGCGTCCAGACATCCTGGTGCTATCTTTACGCCATAATAGCCGATGTTCAGGTGACGACTAATGGACGAAACAAACCTTTTTACGGACGAATATAAATTACACCATTAGAGATTTTTTTCTTTGTTTTTTTTTTTTTTGTGTGTGCCAAGATTGCTTTAATGTAAGCAACACAAAATGTGTGGAGAAACAGCCGAGATGGAAGAAATTCTGGACGCTGATCGAGGGAGAAATTCAGAATGTAGACCAAAGCTTCCTAGAGAGTATTTTTGGTGTAAATGTACAGGGTTTAAAAACACGTTCTCGGATATCCCTTGTGGTAGAAGCTTGTTTCTTACTTAACACCTCTGATCACGCGAGTATGTTATGAGACCACCCCGGCTGCTGCTAGTAGCTTCAATTATTCACAAGATTACAGCAATCTAAACAGGCAGGATATGACGTGGGCTGTGTACACCTGACCCAGCATGAAGTTCCCGGTCTTAATCTTATTGTGACGTAAAGGAACATTCTAACGTTAAGTATACTTATGTAAGAACTATGATTGGAAAAAGAGGCGGAATCTCCATGGGAGCCATTTAAGAAAGCAGAGTTAGGGTACCTTTTTATAGTAACTATTCTGGTGTTCATAACCACCCTGCTCAATACAAGAAAGAAACTTCAAATAATACAGGACACTCCCTACAATGCTGTGAGAGAATTATTATTTATCGCTATACACTGCAGGCCGAATGACCCAGTAGTTAAAGCTCGACAAAATATTTAAAAAAATAAAACAAAAAAACTACAAAATCTGAAGGGTGGCAGCAAGGATTGAAGCCAAGCCAAAATGTGGCAAACAGAAAAAGTTGCACATTACAAAGCCTCGCTTGACAAAGGTCAGTGTGCGGAAAGCTTGGTTTTGTCTTTCCTTTTCGTTTTCTTGATTGTTTCCGTATTTACATCTTACGCGAGGCTTTGCAACATATAACTTTTTGTCACAGTTTGACTTGACAGTAGTTAGAGCGCTTGGCCCCGATGCCAGGGGTCTCAAGTCTGAATCCCGCTAGGCTCCAGATCCATCCAAACTAATTTCTCACGTTGATTTGTGACACTTATCGTCGGCGCTCTGCCCAGTGTTCAAGTCTCGTCTCTGATATTGCCTCATTGTAATGCCTGCTTTTAACGCAGTGTATATAAATATGTAATCAAACTCTTTAAATTCGCAATTTCATGGTCAAGATTATTTTCACAACTAGATCAAACCGATAAGGTCAATACTGATGTCACCGTTCTTTGGATCTATGGCATTCAAATTCAACAGCCTTTCCTTTATACAATAGGACAAATGCCGTTTTCTTGAAATAGGCAATTTTTTTTTTTTTGGGGGGGGGGGGGGACTATTGTTAAGGGGCCGTAGTACATTATATAAGTGACTTACAGAAGAAAAGTGAACACAATTCAGTAGTAAAATTTTCTCTCTTTGGCTTTGACATTAGCCCACGGTTATCACCAACTGTTTATTTACACAAGACTTTCTCCTTTCCTGATAGGCATCACGGCCAGATTTCGTCTTCAGATTATCTTTGCTTTTTCCCCTATCCACAGTTTCCTGATCTCGTGACTTCAGCAAACAAACATCCAGCTAAAGAGAGAGAGAAAACTGACTGTTCGTGTCCGGGTATTCGCGGCCTAATGAAGCTGCAGATTCAGATTTATACCTACTTCAATGTGCAGTCGGTGTAAAAACTGGGTTAATGCTGGCTGCACTCGGGGTCTCCCGACCCAGCGAGAGGCACATCTTTCCCGCCGCATTCAGCGGCGTAGCGAGACTTTACAGCTCCTTGCAGGGAGGGATGGGGAACAGGGAAGCAGGGACAATTGTACTTCAGCAATAAGGAGGACAGGCTAGTGAAGAACCCACCTTTGTTGTTTTTTCAAACTAATAACAAATAATCTAAAATAGGTTGTAAACAAATAAATAAAGTTTAAGTATAACCATATAGAAATTTTATTGGAAAAGGAAGCGCGAAATTCAGACTGCCATGGAAAAGGCGCCCATAATGGATTTAAGAAAGTAGAATTCGGGTATCTTTTTATAATCACTATTATATTTTCTAAAGTGCTTGGATTACTATATTTTAACCGTGCTTTCAGTGCATACAAAGAATAAAAAATGAAATGTTGCGCCACCCCCGGGATCTGCATCGAGGGTCCACTGCTTCCACACATGCCCCTCTGTTGCCACGCCACTGTCTGTATCTTGTCAAGAACGTTTTCCATCCGACAGAAATACAGTCATCATCTTAATCTGCCAGGAGGAGAAAGCTCCCTGCGGCCTATCCATGTACATAATAAAATAGGGAGACTTTTTTTCTGTCTTTATTTTCCCAGGGAAAGCCTTTGAGCATGTCATTTCCCAGACCCACCCAGGCTGTGTTCCAAGACGTGTATGGTAAAAATGGAACTTGAAATTTCAGGATTGCTTCTCTCTCATATCACCACCTGGCGCTTAGAAACTAAAATGTTAGCGGATATCATAGCCGTACTCTAGACTCACCCAGGCTGTGTTCCAAGACGTCTATGGTGAAAATGGAGCTTGGAATTTCAAGATTGTCTCTGTCTTATATCATCACCTGGCGCTTAGAAACTAAAATGTTAGCAGATATCATAGTCATACTCTAGACTCACCCAGGCTGTGCTCCAAGATGTCTATGGTGAAAATGGAACTGGGAAAATCAAGATTGTCTCTGTCGTATATCATCATCTGGCGCTTAGAAACTAAAACGTTCGCAGACATCACAGCCATACTGCCCCCACCACCACCATTTCCAAATGCGCCCTCCAAACCAAAATTTTTTAGCCATACAGAAGGTTAAACTATTCCGATCTTTACTTTCATTTTAGTTTTTCTTTAGGAATTTATTGTATGGTTTCCTTGTTACCTATTGTTAATATATATTTCTCGCCATAAAAGAGCCTTACTGCATTGTCTGGTTGTTTTGTTTTCGCATTTTTCTCACCACCCGCTGCCGCTAACCATTTTTGTTTAAATTCTTATTCTGCTTTGTTGGCATTCAACCTCACTCCCAGACATCCTCCACCAGTGATAAAACATTGGTATGATAGTAACTAATTTAATATTATTTCTATGTTACCGGGCGGCCTATAATTGCAACGCAAAGGACTAAAGTACTTCGCCAAAAGGGGCTGTCCCCTCATGACAAAAACCAGCTAAACTTTCATGCCAAAATGAGAGCAAACTGTAGCACTCAAACGACTATTCTAAAAGAGCTAAACTGAGGTGATCTACCACCTTTCACTGCTCAAATACAGTGAGAATCGATTATTGCGAGGTTCCATCAACTCCACAATTTCACAGTGTTTCCTAACCAGGGCATGACGCCCATAACACATGCTGGTGTACTTTCATTTTTGTGCCCCGCGAAAAAGACATGTAAGAGAACCTTGATCGATAAAAGCTCTCACGGATGTGCACATGATTAGATGTTCACACGTACAGTTGGCGCTTTTATAGTGTTGTTGTTGTTGCTTTCATGCGAAATATGAAATAATGATGGTGTCTTTGAAACGAGATGGCTCTATATTTGCCTGCATGAATTTTTATGTTTACCATTCCCTTCTTCCACAAGGCTTGATAGAAGAACAGAAGTTCCTAACCTAAGGATGGAGTTTGTGGAATTTGTTCCCCAGATCCAAGTTTTGAGATTTCGGAGTAGAAATACTCAGATCATTCAACTTCGCGCCCAATGTGGATTTTCAATTTATGAACTTGTTCAGTAGAAAGAATTGTGAAAATGGAGGTAATCACTTCTTGGACCGAACCGACGATATCAACGATGAGATGGAGAGAAAGATGATGAGACCACAAGATGATCAGGAATCAAAGCATTGATAACAAATAAAATGAAGACAACGTGGAATAGGAGATAAAAAAAAAAGAAAAACCAGAGGAAATGAACCGGAGTTCTTTTTTTAAGAAAAATGAATCTGCAGACACAAAAAAGTGAGAAACAAACCAGATGGACAGGAAGATCAAAAGATTTCAGGAGAAAAAGATGTAGTGAGGAAGAATTTAATCCCTAACATTCGCTCCTTGCGTCGGTATATTGAGAAATGTCTCCGAGAAGAGCTCGTCTTTTTAGATTCACAACAGTACAGCGTACGTCACTTTGAATAAGACACGACAGCAAAACATCTTTTTCTATGTTTATTAGACGTGACGTTAATTGTCCTATTATATCTTACTGTTTTTCAAATCAACTAATCCCTAAAATATTAAATATCCATCTTTTTTCATTTATTTATTTGTTTATTCTCCCTGTCTTTCTTTCTTTCTTTAACTATTTAGAATCTAGTGTTTCATACCACGAAAAAGCACGTCTCGATTCTGAGTGGTTTTTTTTCCATGTGAAATAAAATGAGAAAGAAAATTCAGCCTATTTACTGTAACTTAAACTGAACCATATCAGTATAAAGAGTGGAATTCATTTTAATTTTGCAAACTTATGGGTTAAAGTTTAAATGCAAAACCACAAAGAATGCTCAAAATTATGAGGATTCTGGGCTTAACTGCTGGAAAATCTGGTTGCTGATGAACTGAGTTTGAGCTATATTGACATGTCTACGCATTCGTAGCAGGAATAAGTCCCTAAACAATTATCAGTTCATTATTAGGTAGTCGGAAATGAATGAAAACGTAGAAAAGCGCATTCATGAGAAATAAATTACGTTACCCAGGCTACGCTTCACTATCAAAGACTGGCAACGGGGCAGGCTTAAAGCAAACAGCACTGTCTATCTCTAGCTCTTATGGTATTCCGAAACAAAATATTTGGAGAACACGCTTTTAGCAGAGGTTTGTAATACACTGCAAGCTTTCGCTGTCCTAACATACACAATGCATTCAGACTACTCTACGCCCCAGAAGCTATTAGTCTAAATGCATCCTCTGCGTTAAAGAAAAGGTCAGTCTGAATACACCTTCTATGTTAAGAAACGGTCAGTCTGAATACATTCTCTATGTTAATGAAACGGTTGGTCTAAATGCATTCTTTATGTTAGGTCACCGGATGATGGCAGTTCTCTTCAATAAAGCATGAATAAACCGAAGACCCGAGGGGAAAAACAAGGGAGGAAAAATCATGAATATGTATAGACTTGTCCTCTCTTGGACCATAAAATTTGAATAGAATTCAGTGAATTGTGAAGTACGTTTCTTGTAAATGTCTACGTCTGTTAGAGTTTTTATTCATTCGTCGATGACTATGGACGAACGTTCTAAATCTTTGGCTTAACAGCGCCAGACTTTTAATGTTATGAGACGTTAAATTAACACAGGCGCGCACAAGACGACTTTGATCAGTCAACTCATGACGTCACGAAACTGAGTTGCAGTTAGACCTCCCGAATCAACCAACTAGTTGGACCCCATTGAAGCTCAATGCTGTGACGACACCATCGAACTAGTCGGCCAATCAAAATCGGTTAGTGAGCGCCGGGCTTTATTATGTAAATACAACATGCTACATACGCAATGTTAATAGAAGAATAGAAAGAGGTATTCTGAACATAACCAGGGTGTAGAACCTGTCCCAGAGTGTCCAATTGCGGGCGATCGTTGGTTAAATTTTTCACCGATTCCAGCAGGAAAAAAAATTTACACAATTGTCTATTGTTGTAATTGGAGAAATCAGGTTAAAAAGTGTTAAACACAATTTTCAAAATGTAAAAACTATTGTAAATTTCTCCATTCATGGATTCATGTCAGGATTTGTGAAGTCTTGGGTAGACGTGGTCAGAACTCCTGGACAACGACTATGTCGCTGTGACTGTTGCTAAACTATAAAATGCCGCCAATCGGATATCTCATTACGGGGACATGTTGGTCCAGAGACCAGGTGATCTCACCTCTCATGCCTTCGGTACCGGGTTCGATCCCCGGTCGGTGCAGGCATGTTGAAATTATTTTTGGGAGGTGGAAGGGGAGGGGGGGGTTCCTGTCACTGATCCTAAGGTTGGTAGGATCGGGCACCTAGTCTTCTCGGATAAGGACGAAAATTCGGCGGTCCCGTGTACACGTTGCGCACGTTAAAGATACCTTGGCAGTTGGAATTCGAGAACAGCAAGCCCAACAGGGCCTCTGCCCGGACAATGTTCTAAAAACAATCCCTACCACAAAAACACACGGAAACAAGAACAAAAAAAAGACAAAACAAAAACAAACAAAAACCAGGAAAAGTGAGGTGTAAATGCCAAGAGCAGCGAAACCTCCTCAAACAAAGAGCTGAAACACAACTCAGTACGGCTGTAGTTAGGAGAGAACAATGGAAGGAAAATTATTGGAATTATCCTGGAATCGCAGCAAATTTTAGCTCTCCAAAGCCATCAATCTACTAATGTGGTAAAACAGTAATTTGTCGAGATTCATGAAGTCTCCAAGGCTGACACAAGTAGGGCGGTGTTACTAAAACAGTATCATGGAGTCAATTTCAGAGCAATCCGTGATACAACACCAGGAATGGAGTAACAGTACGCATTAGCTACTAAATTCATGTCCACTGATAGCGTTGATGTCAGAATCATTTCTAGTCAACAAGGCGAACGAAAAGAGTCCGTCCATATGACAGGATGCTTTAGAATCGTCAGCGACGACGAATTTCTTAATAAATACGAGTTTTGCCATCTTGCAATCAACGAGATGTTATACTGAGACACTGCGATACCAATACATCTACGCCCCTGACACGCACATCATTCTGATCCCATAAACGCGTGAACATCCACTCTATAACCAGCTGCAAAACTACTCGTGTCTGACATTAAGAATATGTGGACAGAGACCCAAGTGCGATCAATAGCGGGCCGTAAGCTGTACTTGAACGCAGTAACCAGTCAGTTGACACTGTCGTCAATCAGTTTATTGACCCACCGACTGCAATGGTGACAGAACTGCCGGAGTTGTGCGCGATGGCGGAGCATGGCCGAGAAGGAGTGACACTGTTTCTCTGTACCACCTTCCATCCAAGGACACATTAATGACTTGTTTCTCAGTCTGATAAAAACGCGCGGGTCAGATAATTAACAATAACTAACCCTCTATTGCTCAGACAAACATTGCCAAACCCAAACCTTCTGAAATAATATGCTGAACTGATTGTAAATAGTCAGACTGCTGCAAGAATATAGATCTAAATATATATAACCGGAACAATTATTTGCAAACAGAATCGGAAATGTATCAAAAGAAAGAGTATTTTTGCTCCAGTTGACCTATTTCAAATATGGTAGCTATGAACTGTATGGAGTACTTTTGTATCCTTCCTCAATACGACCCTCCACTAAAGGACAAATTAATGACGAGCTTAAATAAGCAAGTGGCTTAGAAAATGAACAATAATTAGTGATTCAGTTCATATAGACAGAAACAGCACTGTCCTGTTCAGAATTCATCCGCTAACTACATGAAGTACTTTTGTACCCGTCCCCGATAGACCCTCCACATAAGAACAAAGACAAATTAATGAATTATGTTTAATTGTGCGTGTAGATCAGAAAAAGAACAATAACGAGTTCTTCAGTTCATGAGATAGAACAGAACGGTTCGGAACCCACTGACGAACCACGCGAAGAACCTTTGTATTGTTCCTCAATACGACCCTCCACTCATGGACAAATCAATGACCTGCGCTTGTTTACACATCATGTCGGTCAGAAAATCCACGATAATCAGTGCTTTGGTTGACTCTACGGAGACTGACTTGTTGAGAACCTTAGTGAGTTTGATACGGTTAATGAAACATTTTCCTGACGCTACAGCAATATGCTGTTTTTCATTTTATTTGATTACTATTTTTTGTTTTATTTATATTGTGTGCGTGTATGCGTGTGTGTTTGTGTATAAGGGAGAGTGAGTGAGTGAATGAGTGAATCAGGTAGTCAGTGTCAGTCAGTCAGACAGACTGTTAGTCAGTCAGCCGGTCGGTTAATCAGTCAGTCAGTCAGTCAGTCAGTCAGCCAGACAGACTGTCAGTCAGTTAGTCAGCCGGTCGGTTAATCAGCCAGTAAGTCAGTCAGCCAGCCAGTCGGTCGGTTAATCAGTCAGTCTGTCTGTCAGTCAATCAGTCAGTCAGGCAGCCAGACAGACACCGATATTTATCGATGCCGAAGAGTAGATCAAAATCTGTTAATTTGCGAAATGTTTATTTTTCACACTGTCTTCCCTTGATAAAAGACTTAATTGATCAACACGGGACCGGTCATTTTCATGTCCAGAAACCTGTAAACTCCAAGCGTCTCTTGTTCTGCATCAGACACTCTCCGCTTAAGATTTAATTATACTCTCTCTTTTCCGCTTTTCACAGTGAGCATAAACAGTTACCGCCGTCAATATGGTTGGAGAGTTCTTCCAGATTAACGCCACAGAGACACCGCAGAGAGACAATAAATACGCCCAATCGAAAGAGAATTTGATTCCTATCGCTTTAAATTGAATTCCCGAGAGCCGTTTCGTTCAAATAAAGGTTGGCGGATTCGAAGTAATGGTATTAACCCGCGGGGACTCGCCGGAGTGAACGGTTTTGTTGAGGCAGAGATTTGCTGGTGCGGATACTGGATGTGCCATGTACTTATGTTGGTCGGGGTCGATACTCCGAAACTGAGAATCTTGTATTTTATCTTATTATTAAAAAAAAACAAAAAAAACCGTGCCGGGAGACATTCATTGTTGTGCAATGTTGCTCGACGCTACAGCTTAAATAACAGTTTCAAAAATCATAAAATTAATTTTCTTACGTGTCAACTAACCCAGCCCAATCGCTTTTGTATCGACCCACTGTGTTTATTCAAGTTTCAGGTATTTTTACAAAAAAATTGGTAAAAATGTAAAAAAAAACAAAGCAAAACAATGATATTTGTGTTGGCTCCCTATAGTAAGCCCACCTCACAGGAAACGATGTTGATATCAGTTCAATTCCGTGCGTGCGATTTCCTACCACAAATGAGTGCGTAGTGCTCTGGTACATGGTGTGCATGAAATCTGTAGTAAAATTGTAGAATGTGGGAAGTTTTCTAGGCCAAATAGAAAGATAGAACGGTGGGTCCATAATGTTTATACCGGATACTACCGGGTGCCTCATCTAGTTTCAGGAACAATCAAAACAAATAATAATAGAATGAATAATATGTAGAAAGAAAGAAGGTTCAAATCCCAGACGGTGTGGCATTCAATCTAATTTCTAGTGGTGTTAGAAACCATTCATTTCTCGGTGGCCTGACAAGGGCTTAAGCCACGCCTCTGATACAGCTTCATCGTCGTGGAAAGGACACTAAAATGACAATTAAAACAAATGAAAATGCTTCCTTTCATAATGAATCGGCATAATAAGGGCTATTTTGAGTTTTTCAGGTTTTTTCTTCATTTTACTTTGGGTTAGTTTTCAAATTTCGGAATCTTATTAATAAAATCGAAAGGACACAAAACGGCATTTGTAGCGTCCCACTAGTTGAACGATCGATATTTTTCTTCCCCCTGCATGACGCGTCTCACTCGGCGACCCCCCCCCCCCTCTCGCCAGCAAGGCCGGTATTTCCCTTTGATGTCGATGTATGGCTTGTTTGTCTCACTGTAGAAAATCTAGAAGCGTCTGAAAGATACTGCAGTGTCCGAGATTACGCTAGGTCGACCTTGAGTGATGTAATGCTGTGACGTGTCTGTGTACGATTGGGTGGCCTGTATGTGTCCCGAACGATCTAGGTCTGTCTCGTGCTTATGGGGCGGTAAAGCCGCTTCCTGAACGTTCCTGGACAGAATATATATAAGGAGGGCCAGGCGAGCGGTAGGTGTGCAAATCGTGGGTGAAAATCGTAAGGTGCAAATCGTAGGTGTGTACATCCAGTTGTAGTAGAAGTGTAGTGCCTTCCCTGATAGGTGTAAGTAACTTGTGGATATCAGCTCGTGTTTACAGTTATTAAAGTTAGTATTAATTGTTCATCGGATCCTGTTATTTATTTCTACAACAGTTCGAGACAGTTTCGTTTTTTAAGGGGTAGACGATCAGTTCATCTGACTCTCCCCATCATAACGTGCTGAAATTTGCATCAACTGTTACATATTGGGGGCTCGTCCGGGATCCGATTAGATCAGAACAGATTCAATTCAGACCATCGAAGTGTTTCTAAAGTACAGTAAAGTGTGTAAAGATCATCGAGGATATCCACAACATGTCAGAGGCTATTGGAAGGCTTGGCCAGGAAGCAGACGCCTTGGAGCTCACTGGGAAGGAGAGACAGGACTACATCCGTGAAGGCCTAAGGGAGGAAAGAGAGAGGCAAGAGCGCATGGAGCAACTGAAGATAGAGGCTCAAGAGAAGGAGGCTCAACGACAGGCTCGGGAGAAGGAGGCGGAACGACAGGCTCAACGACAGCTGGAAATAGAAAAGACGAACCACGAGCTGGAGATGGAGAGGATCCGCCATCAGCGTGGAGGCGAGTCGACGCAGGGGACCAGCGACCACGCCAGTTCCAAGAGACCCAAGCTACCTGCATTTCAGGATGGGAAGGACGACCTTGATAGCTGGCTACTTCGTTTTGAGAGGTTTGCCGAGACAGCGGACTGGCCTAGATCCACATGGACGACATCACTGTCTGCCCTGCTGACTGGGAGAGCTCTGGAGTGCTTCTGTCGATTGCCGATTGATGAGGCCAAGGACTACGACAAAGTCAAGGAAGCTTTGCAGAAGAGGTATAACCTGTCAGAGGACGGTTACAGACTCATGTTCAGACAAGGTAAGCCTGAAGATGGAGAAGATGTCGGGATGTTTCTTACTAGGATCAAGACTTACCTAGAGAGGTGGATAAAGCTATCAAAGACGGAGAAGACCTACGAAGGAGTGAGGGACCTGTTTGTTAGAGAGCAGTTCATGGATGTTTGCCCACCAGACCTTGCGACCCATGTGAGGGAGAGGAAGCCAAAGACGCTACAGGACGTCGCAGACTCAGCGGAGGCGTTCCTGGTAGCGAGGAACCGGACACTCAGAGGGAGCGCCAGACTGCAAAGCCGGCCAGTGCGACGGAGTCCCAACGGAGACAGAAGCCCACAGGTCTGCCATAGGTGCCAGAGGCCGGGACACAAGGCGAGGGAGTGTCGTGCGAGGACAAAAGACAAAGGTGAGTTGAAATGTTACCTTTGTGGAAAGCCAGGCCACGTTCGGAGAATGTGTCCAGCCCAGAAGGATACGGGGCGAGGCAAGCCGAACAAGGCGGCGGCGGCCGTAATTATAGCGGCGGACGAGTCGTCGAGACAGGATGCGACGACGGCTGACACCAGCATCAACGTTCAAGCGGTAATGAAGGACGGGAAGCTCCAGTTAGCGGTGCCTGTTACGTGCGGAGGATGCAGTGACGGAAGGACCGTGGAGAAGCTGAAGTTACCAGTGATGAAGGGCTTGATTGGAAATCGAGCAGTAGACGTCCTAAGAGATACCGGCTGTGAAGGTGTAGTGGTGCGGCGATCACTGGTGGACGACGGACAGCTCACCGGTGGGAAGAAACTCATCGCGAGGATCGATAACTCCTTGCTAGCGGCGGAGGAAGCCATCATCGACGTGAGAACGCCTTACCTGACGGGCAGAATGACGGCACTGTGTCTCCCGGAGACCATCTGCGACCTAGTAGTCGGGAACGTGGACGGAGCGAAGGACCCGTACGACCCTGATAGTGAGGTGATGGTAGGAGCGGTGACCACGAGGGCCCAGGAGAAGAGGAAGGACCAGTCTACGTCGCTGAGGGTGCCGAGGGCAGAACGGCACGCGGGAGTGGATAGGAAGGAACTCATCCGACTCCAGGAAGAAGACGAAGACCTCAAGAAGTTGGGGCAGAAGAAAATTCCGACCAACAGAGGCAACAAGTCCGTACACTTCGAGAGACACGGAGGTGTACTGTACCGGATTTATAGGGACATAAGACAGGCTACGATTGCAAGACAAGTGGTACTACCCGAGAAACTGAGGGAGTATGTACTGAGCGTTGCCCATGATTCTATCGTCGGAGGACATCTCGGCGTGAAGAAAACGAAGGACAGGGTGATGAGCAACTTTTACTGGCCTGGTATTGAAGGTGACGTCGCGAGATACTGCCGCTCATGTGACATCTGCCAGAGGACAGTGAACAAGGGAGCGACTCCTAAGGTGCATTTGCAGAGTATGCCAGTGGTAGACATCCCATTTAGGAGAGTGGCCGTGGACCTAGTAGGACCTATTGACCCCCCAAGTGAAGGCGGACATCGGTATATCCTGGTATACGTAGACTACGCTACTCGTTACCCTGAAGCTACCCCCTTGAAGAAGATTGACGCAGAGACAGTAGCAGAAGCCTTAGTAAATATCTACAGCCGTTTGGGTGTGCCCGAGGAGATCTTACCTGATCAAGGGACTCAATTCATGTCGGACGTCATGAAGGAAACGAACAGATTACTGGGAATTCGACAGTCGACCACCACAGTCTACCACCCTATGTGCAACGGGCTGGTGGAGCGATTTAATGGCACACTGAAGAAGACCTTGAGGCGACTGTGCGCGGAGCAACCTAAGCAGTGGCACCGATACATTAACCCGCTGCTCTTCGCGTATCGTGAAGTTCCCCAAGAATCGACAAAGTTCGCCCCATTCGAGTTACTGTATGGAAGAACGGTGAGAGGACCGATGCACATCTTGCGAAAATTATGGACCAAGGACGTAGAGGAGCCGGAGACAAAGACCAGTTACCAGTACGTCATGGAACTACGCGAGCGGCTGGAGGACACGTGGAAGTTAGCGACGGAAGAGCTCTCAAAGGCACAAGGCAGACAGAAAACCTACTACGACCGGAAGGCTCGAGAGAGGAAGTTCCGCCCTGGCGACGAAGTTTTAGTACTGTTGCCGACAAACGCCAACAAGCTCTTAGTCCAGTGGAAGGGACCATACAAGATAGTCTCGGTTGTCGGTGTCAACGACTACAAAGTCAAGATGGGTGTGAAAGAGAAGACATTGCACGCTAACCTTCTCAAGAGGTATATCCCCAGGACTACACCAGCGACGACGCAAGCAGCGGCGGCGGCAATGGGACCGGCATCTGCCGTGACCGAGATGTGTGAGATGAACGACGGTAGGAGCGACACCACACCTGGAGATGTCGAAGCTATGATGGACGACGACGGTGATGGTGCTGGGACTGTGCTGGCAGAGGACGACGTGATGGACGAGAGTCAACCTGTAGAGTCAGCTGGCATGACAGTCATCGAGGACTGCGACCTGGAAGGCGACAACGGTGGAATGACGGAGGACCTTGCCGACCTAGGGAGCTGGGACCAGAAGGAAGGCTACGAAGATGTCCAATATGGAACGCAGCTGTCGCCGGAACAACGCCAACAACTCGGCGACGTAGTGAAGGAGTATCAACGCATCTTCACCAATCTCCCCGGATGCTGCCAGTTAGGCGAACATCGCATCGACCTGACATCAGAGGTACCTGTTCGGCAACGACCATATCGGGTGCCCTATGCTATGCGCGACTCCTTGAAGGAGGAGCTCAGTACCATGGAAAGGTTGGGCATCATACGCAGGAGCTCATCAGCTTATGCTTCACCGGTTGTTGTCGTCAAGATGAAGGATGGATCCAATCGAGTCTGCATCGACTACAGGAGGCTGAACAAGATCACAGTGTTCGACCCTCATCCGACAGCAGCCCCATCGGAAGTGTTCCAGAGTCTGTCGAGAGGAAGAATATTCTCTCGGATCGACTTGAGCAAGGGATACTGGCAAGTGCGAGTCCTGGAACAAGACATTCCCAAGACAGCGTTCGTCACCATGGGCGAACATTACGAATTCACCCGGATGCCCTTCGGGATGATGAACTCAGGAGCTACACTGAACAGGATCGTGAAGCCATTGATCCAGGGACTGAACAATGTGACAGCGTATATGGACGACCTGCTGATCCACACAGAGACATTCGACGAGCATGTGAAGGCTCTCAAGGAATTGCTGCAGAGGATGGACCAAGCTGGATTAACTGCAAGACCATCCAAGTGCCTGATTGGAACGTCTGAAGTGGACTTTGTTGGACACTCAGTGGGAAAGGGTATGATTGGCTTGTTAGAAGAAAATGTGTGTAAGGTGCGGGATGCACCCAGACCCACCACTAAAAAGGAGGTGAAAGCATTTTTAGGACTGGTGGGATACTACCAAGAATTTGTACCTAACTTTGCAGCGATTGCAGCACCACTGTCTGATCTGCTTAGAAAGGGTCAGCCCAATGTAGTTCAGTGGGAAGAAGTGCAGGAGAAAGCGTACACTTCTTTGAAGAATGCCATTGTTTCCAAACCCGTCTTATGTTTGCCAGATTTTTCAAAAGAATTTGTTCTAGCAACTGATGCATCAGATCGCGGGTTGGGTGCTGCTCTTATGCAGGAATATGAGGGAAAGTTGTATCCTGTGGCATATGCCAGTCGTAAGCTATTGCCTCGTGAGACGAAATATTCAGTCTCAGAGCGAGAATGCCTAGCCATCGTTTGGGCCGTAAAGAAGTTTACTTTGTATTTATATGGTAAGGAGTTTGTGCTCCAGACTGACCATAGGTCATTAGAGTATTTGAATTCTGCCAGATTTGACAGCCCAAAGCTATTACGATGGAGTCTATTTTTACAGTCATATAGATTCAGGATTAGGTATGTCAAGGGCAAGGAAAATGTCGGCGCCGACTTCCTAAGTAGAGTGTTTTGAATAGTACAAGTTCAGTGAGATGTATTGTAACCCAGAGTTTTGCCTGTTGGATATGTTTCTGGGATGACTGTATTGTACTGTAATGTATATCTGACTGAGTATTGAATTATTGGCCGGCAGAGAGCCACTATGTATTAGTCATATTTTGATGTTTTCATTATTTGTTACCAATGGGACAATGTAATTTTTGAAGACTGTAACCCAAATGGGAACTGCGAGCAAGCAGAGATTTTGGTACGTTGCATTGATGTAATTTACGAGTGGCCTAAGCTTGGGCAGTATCGGTATTGCTTTGTTATAATTTGTTTGATCTGATATGATGATGTTTGACCCTGATCAGTGGTCGATATGTGTTGGTATTTTTGCCATTGTATCTATGACTTTATGCATTTGGTATGTAAGACAACCATTGTTATGTACAACGTTATGTGCTATGGTTCGTGCACGAAGTATTTTGTACTCGATGGCCATCGTTTCACCATGGTATGATTTTTAATAGTATCATTGACCATTGTTTCACCACAGTGGTGGTAGTGTACTGGTTATAATAGTAGGTCTACTGTTGACCATGGTTTTGTAATGGTACTGCAATGATATTGTAATGAGATTGTATTAGTGTTATAAGGATACTATGATTGTTGTATTGTACTTAGGATATTGGGAAGACACCTAGTACGTTATTAGCAATGTCTATTGTAAGATTGGAAATGATAAGTATTGTATGATAGTGTAGACGCTTTATGATGTAGATAGTTGAAGAATGTTCAACTTAAATTGGGGAGTTGTGTAGCGTCCCACTAGTTGAACGATCGATATTTTTCTTCCCCCTGCATGACGCGTCTCACTCGGCGACCCCCCCCCCCTCTCGCCAGCAAGGCCGGTATTTCCCTTTGATGTCGATGTATGGCTTGTTTGTCTCACTGTAGAAAATCTAGAAGCGTCTGAAAGATACTGCAGTGTCCGAGATTACGCTAGGTCGACCTTGAGTGATGTAATGCTGTGACGTGTCTGTGTACGATTGGGTGGCCTGTATGTGTCCCGAACGATCTAGGTCTGTCTCGTGCTTATGGGGCGGTAAAGCCGCTTCCTGAACGTTCCTGGACAGAATATATATAAGGAGGGCCAGGCGAGCGGTAGGTGTGCAAATCGTGGGTGAAAATCGTAAGGTGCAAATCGTAGGTGTGTACATCCAGTTGTAGTAGAAGTGTAGTGCCTTCCCTGATAGGTGTAAGTAACTTGTGGATATCAGCTCGTGTTTACAGTTATTAAAGTTAGTATTAATTGTTCATCGGATCCTGTTATTTATTTCTACAACAGTTCGAGACAGTTTCGTTTTTTAAGGGGTAGACGATCAGTTCATCTGACTCTCCCCATCATAACGTGCTGAAATTTGCATCAACTGTTACAGCATTTAATAAAAGAAATGAAAGTACTTTCGTTTTTGCCATAATACCTATTTTGTATCAGTGTCTATTATGTATGTATATCTTGGAAAATAAAGTTTGTCAAAAAAACAACAACACCTTATTGCGATACCACGAGGCATCGATCCCACACCAGTGACCTAGCATAGTCGTAAACGTAGTCTCGTCATGTATTGTGTGCAAAAGTCCAACACTGACTTACTCTTAGTGTCCAGGACTGAATGCCTGAGCTCCTGACAAGCACCGGGTGTTTACTGTAATCCAGTGAGAAGTTTGTCATTGATACTGTACTCCGCTTTGAACGAATCTAGTAAGGAGAGTGCTCATTGTTCATGTCACACGTGCCCAGACACTCTAGGAGCTACCCTCGACCGGCTCGTGTGGCGCTTAGGGAAAAAAAAAAAGCTGAGAACCGTAACCCCCCCCCCCCCCCCTTTTGAATAAGGATGTTGTTATAAGTACCTACGCCCTCCCTAGTTTTGTTGTATCTTTTTGGCGCGGGGAGTGACGTATTAAAAGTCTTTTGTGACTCCAGATCTAGAGAGCTCCTCCCAAAAATGTTCCTTGACAACAGCTTTAATTAATTATGAATAATTATTCTTTCAAATTTTCCTTTTGGTTTCCACCCGTTTTTTGCTTGAAAGGGCATGGGGCAGAGTTAGAGATATTATAAAATTTAGGGTTGAAGATAAGGACGGGGTTAGGGATAGTACATGTACTTACGGGCCCCTAATGCAAAGCGCTTGAGATGCGTACGCAGTTATAACAACAGCCTTTAAATAATGAGACATTATTGTATTGGTGACTGGGGGCCATGGACTCAAAATATTCTTGGTACCGTATGTCTTTATGACCAGTATCTGGCCTGTTCCAAAATGTCATTGTGGTCATCGGCCGACTTGCTAAATTTAATTCGAACTCTAGCCCGGCCCTCAACCTTTACAGCAAAAAAAAAAAAAAAAAGGCATATTTTGGGGGCGTTTCCCGCCATGCTTTCCTGAAAACCGTTTCTGCTATTGTAAAGTATAGCTTTTCCGTGTGAGCGGAGCGCCGGGCTGATCATTTTACTGCTCGGATAAAAACTGCCCCCCCGGAGCGGAGTTTTTACCCCTCAAACTTTCCGAAAATTTCACTGTATAGACAAAACCTAATTTGGCCTGAATGTTCACTTCTTCCAAGTAGTCGGGACGCATGATGGACAAAGAAGGAAAAAAAAAAAATTCTATGTAAATTGTTAATAAGGTCCTCTTCTTCTTTTTATTCTTTTTTTTTCTTCTTCTTCTCCTCCTTCGACTTTCTCTTTATTACGTTTTTCCCTGACATTGGAACGGAAATGTTTATTGACACATTTTTGGTGTTTCTCGCTTGACTAAGGTGTGATAAATGTCGCAGTTTCCCACAGAAATTAGCACCAAATGAACAAGTGCAAGATACTTGCTGACAAACTGTGTACAGAGTAAGCTGATTGGGCCACAAATCAAACATATACGTGTATGCATATTTGAACATAGAGAAAGAAAGGGAGAGAGAGGAAAGAGGACAAAAGAGGGAGAGAGAGAGAGAGCGAAGAGAGAGAGGAGGGAGGGGAGAAGAAAAAGAGAGAGAGAAGAGAGAGAGGGAGGGGAACAGAGAGAGGGGGACAGAGAGAGACAGAGACAGCGGGGGTAGAGGGGATGAAGTGTACCAAAATTTGGGCCATATAGTCAAAATACTCACAATAGTAATATAATAATAATAATAATAATAATACTGGCATATACATTGGCAAGATCAAGTTTCTAGGAATAGGCCCGCTATCACTTGAAATGGCAGCTTCAAAATAACTAAGTAAACACCGTCAGCTTTCCGAAATTGACAGATTCTTTGAATTGTATGTCACCGCAGTTCCAGCCGGCAATCTAGACACTTGGACTGATTTTCTCTATCTTTTTAACCACGTAGAATTTCACAAGGAAAAAGTGCAGCTCCATGTTCTCAATCTCATTTTTCGAGGATATTTCACTCCCACAGGCGATAAAATCCTGGACATTTTGACGGCATTAAAGAAAAAAAAAAAAAAGAAAATGTTTTTAAAATTGCATAATTTTCAAGAATATCTTTTCGATCCCTGCCCCAAGGGCTTTTCATTCCCGTCGGACTTAGCATTTGAAAAAAGAAAAATGAAAAAAAAAACAAACTAAATCAGAAAGATTTCCCATCCTGTCGTATCTTTTCACAGTTCTCTTCTGTTGCCTGGAGTCGTTGCCAACTTAACTGACGTCCAAAGTTTCGCTGTGCTCTCCACTTGACGTGACAGATTGAGGGAATAAGACGAAGAGGTCCCCATCAGACGCTTGGCTGGACGCAGCTGTCGACGGGTTCAGCATCCCTGATGTGACAAGAGTCGCTGGAGCTTAACCCCGGGGCTCTTCCTGTCGCAACGGCCAGGGTATTCTTATGCAAATTCTTGGAAAGCAGCCACAAATTCTTGGAAATTATCAATAAATTTTTTATAATATAAAAATAACTGCTTGAAAAGTAGCAAATTGACAGTGATACGCTGTGATTTTTCTGATGGCTAAAATACACAATCTAATTTCTAACAAAGAAGACAGACAAGACATTGCCTGGATATCAAAATACTAACAGGAACTGTAGGAGAAGTATACTTTTGTAAATTCTTGGAAAGTAGCAATGATACCCTGAATCTTTGTCATGGCTCAAGAAATCCGAAACAATCATTTTTTATTTAAAGCCATGAGACATGAATGTAGGGACCGGGGCCAGTGGACACATGTCTCAAAAGGTTGAGAACCACTGTATTAACACGAAACAAACCTCCCTCCCCATCCCCTCCCCCCTCAAGGATATGTGAAGCAGTGGACGAGCGAAAGTAAATAACTATACTGCTGTAGTATAAGACCCTACGTGCCAAACTCCAAATTTTACAGAATACGTTCAAAGCTTGTTTCGTTGCTTTCTGCTGTAATCTATGTTGAATTTCCATTTTGCAATGACCAAAAGGTACAGTTAGTGGCTCAAAATTATAACATAGATAGACAGATAACACAAGTAGTAACTCAAACATTCGGAAAAATCAATTTTCAGATATATTCAACCACATTCAAAGCCGCATCGAATGGTCTTGGTTGCAGACTCCTAAGCCCAAAAATAATCGAATAACAAATAAAACAGTGAAATGTAGCAAAAACCGATCACTACAGTTTTCAGGAATGGTGACGATTTCAATTCTATAAAATGATGGTTAAAAAGCGAATTTTAACGTAAATTGTCATATGAGGTCTTTTGCCGTAAGACAGCAGTACAGCCACACGAACATGGCTGACAAAGAGCAGTATGCGGCTCACAGCCCAATACCATGTAGGTGTTAACAGTGCTAATGGTAATACTATACTCTTCCATACCGTGAATTACCGCACATTAAAGGTACTACTGGGAAACAATGCACGGGCAGGGCTGTTACTAATGTGTATGTTTTGCTTAGTAACCGAAGGAGATAATGGCAGGTATTGTCACAGTCGACTGGAAAGACTAGCCCTTCACCCGTATGATAAAGACAAGTAGATACTATATTCGTCAGTCAATAGCAGTGAAAAAAGAGTATTTAAATAGGCACCGAGAAGAAATTAATTTGCCACTGGGCTGGTCGTAAAAGACCAGTGGGGATGCATGTCGCTGGATCTATTACGAAATCGCACAAGTGGGAGGGATCTTATTTTACTAGAGAGGAAACAACTGGTTTACTTGCACTACATTCCTGGTCCGAATTATACTTTTAGTTGCAAACATTTGAAATAGGCCTACTGTATTTCCCTTCAATCAATAAATGAAAAAAAAACAAAACCGAGCTCCTTCTAGATGTTCATAGGATAATAATTTGGTAAAACAACGATAACAACAACAAAAATTATGCAAATATACACTGTGCGGTTTCATGGTCTCGTGACATCAGTTCTTGTTTGTTCCAACTCCACTTTTTGCACCACTGAGAAATTCGAGGTTAAACGTTTGCGGATTTAGTTACACTGCTGACCCTAGCAACAGACCTTATGATAAAGAGTTAAAATAAATCAGATCAAAGAGTTAGAATAAATCGGATCTGTGAAACAACTTGATAGTGCCACAACGCATTGCAAACAAGGGTGAGAGTGTATATTTGTCATACCTCTTTTTACGTACAAAAAGATCTCCAGCTTTTCAGAAAATGGAGGTGAACAAATAAAAACCAAGACCGCGAGATGGCCAGCGTAATAATTTAATGCTTTCGCATGACCCGCTTCTGATGGAGTTTGCTCACGAATGCTTGCAAGCTCTCCCATTACTCGGCTGACTAACTGGAGTGAGTGGGATTATAACAGACATGTTAGACTGAACACTGGTGCGCTTTTCATGCAAGTTATAATGTGTTTTCATTGTCAGCTGTTCTAGTTGATTGTTTTGTTATTTTGTGTCATGTCGGAGAATGAAACTTTATTTTTCTGTTGTTATTTTTGTACACGCAGAGACTTGGTCAGTTTTCTCGGCTCAAGGGACATTCAAAAAACTGTTTAGAGGGGGAAAAAACCCCACAGAAGATCAGTGGGTCACAGCAGGACTTGACACATTAGTTGAAATATGTCCAATACAATTCCATTAAGCAACGCTCTGCATTAAGAACAAACAAGCAAGCAAAAGGAAAAAACAACAACAACAACAACAAAAACTACGCAACAAATTCCAAAATAATTTTACAAAGAAGGAAAATGCTAATGCTTAATGGACGCCAGTGACGCAAACAATTTTGATCTCTGGCGCAAATGTTTATGATATTATATTAATGATGTTTGCTTCCTTTGGCCGCAACAACAACAAAAAAATGTGTTTAATCTCTCTATATCATTGCTCCAGGCTGATTTAACTCTCAAGTTCCCAGACAGACACTGCTTTATCTCCCAAATTCTGAAACTTCCAAAACTAATTTAAAATTCCAAAACTAATTCAAAATTGCCAATAAATGCAACAAAAAAAATGGAAACAAATTTCCATTAATATTCATTTGCTGCAAAGTCAGAAATTGTTTTAACATTTCTCTTATTTTGAAAGTACTCATGTTGAAATTATTGTCACAGTGTGTTGACCACAAAATATGAATTTTGCCAACTGGAATTAACCCCAGAGATGTCTTAACGCATGACCACACTGCGCAGTTGCCTGGGGGCCCCATGCCTACAAATTTACACTGGTTTGTGAAACAGGACTGGCCGCGGCCTATTACTTTGCCCAGGGGCTTATACTGTTGTTAAGATGGGCCTGATTAATCCTAATTTGTATAGCTCATTGCACTTCATTTTATGCCTTAATTTTATCATTGGGCTTAAGATGGCGTGTTTCAAAACTGGAAGACTAGATATTGGAGGGTTAAGTAAATGTGGATTTTTTTTCTTTTCTCTTTGGACGCTGATTGGCACCGTCGTCAAGTCTCTCCACCTACAGAAAGCCACAATACGCACAATTAACCAAACAATCGTATCACCACGAAATACACGCAAAAACAGGGAAGAAATAAGATCAGAACTTATCCTGTAAAAGAGGCAGAGATCGATATGGCATCGTGACTTGTGTGTTTATTGTTTTAAAATAAGCTGCGGTCTCTGTGCGGTAAGCATTCAACTGAGAAGGCCGGAGACTTTACTTCGCGTGCGACTGCGCTTTTGATCGAGAACAAAAAATATACAGAGAATCTCATAAATGTAATCTCTTCTCTGTTCATCCGTGACTCTGTCATGACCTCCTTCTTTCGTTCTTTCATCCAAGATTTTATTTGAAATAATATATTGACACTTGCATTCGCTGGTCCTAGCAAGAAATGGCACGCCTGGTAAGGATTTGATATTCCAGAGAAGGAGAAACTGTTTTACTTAAAATGTATTCTTGATCTCAAGTCCAATTTTAAGTATATAAATAAACAATTAAAATGTTCTAGTCCTCCTTAATTAATAGAAAAAAAACAACAACAAAATCTTTTGTGTGTTGAATTCTGTGTTTTCGGTGGATCTCTGCCCTTGGCATACCTCTCTTTTCTCTTCTTCTTATTCTCGTTGTCCTGTTGTGTGTTTTTGCTGTTGTTGTTTCCGCTATTCTCTTGGCTTTTTAGCCGTCAACAGGGCTCTCAATGGGTTGTCTCGTTCTTGTCCCCGTCTTGGCTTTCTTTTTCCGTCTTGGCTATGGAAAGAGCTCCCCCACCAGACTGCTTTCTACTTTTTCTTCTTGAGTTTTTCTTTGGGCTGGCGCCAATAGCAGACATTTGGAGAAAGCGAGGAGAGATAGATTTCCCTACATGGGCTAACTTTATAAATGGCCCGGGGGGGGGGGGGCGGGAGGAGGAGGAGGAGGAGAGTTGTTGGGAAGAAATGGTTTAAATCTTACTTTTATTTCCTATCACCGCTACCCGTGGTGGAGGCGGCTCTCATGCCGAAGATACCGGGTTCGATCCCTGGTCGGTGCAAGCATGTTGGAATTTTTCATCCGGGGAAAAAAAAAAATTCCTGTCTCTGATTCTGTGGTTGGTAGGATCAAGCACCTACCCTTCTCGGATAAGGACGAAAAACTCGGAGGGCTTGTGTGCGGGTTGTGGACGTTAAAGATACCTTGGCGGTTGAAAGTCGAGAAGGGCAGGCCGAACAAGGCCGCTGCCTGGACAAAACTCTAAAAAAAAATAAATCCCAACCACAAAAAAACACAGAAACAAGACAAGAACAAGAAAAACAAAAACTAGAAAAGTCAGCTGTAAATGCCAAGAGCAGCGAACCTCCTAAAATAAAAAGCCAAAACACTGTGATCTGCAGTTGACTGAATATACTTGTGCAGTTTCCAGAACGGGCTAGTGTATCGTTTCTTACAAAATACACACAGACAATACGAGCCACACTTTTTGCCTTGTATTTTTCTGTCTACTTTCTATGCAGTTCCAACTCCGAGTTTGCCAATCTGTTCAATCGAAGGGACAGACACCAAGAACAGGCAACAACCGTTACTTTATCAGACTGGTCCAAGATTGAATTAACGGGCCAGAAATTACCCCGTGTAGACAACGATCAGTGAGCGCGCTGCGGCTAGCCCGGGTACTCGGGGACTGGGTTATCGGTGAGGAATAATGATTGCTGAACGGTTAGACCAAACACCTCGGCATGCTACACGTCATTAGGTCACACCATCAGTCAGGACAGTTCAGCCCGTCACACGGAAAAACACCGTATGTGATGTCCTTACGAGGACAGTTCAGGTCCAAGTTTCAAGTCTATTGTAGGCCTAAAGGCCAGTTCAAAACATACACAAGAAAGATGTGTTTCCAAGATTTGAAAATCAAAATCAAAAAATCAAAAACCTACTCGGTCATTCACTCTCTCTGCTCTTGCGCCTAGGACAGTTTACACATTTATTCCTAAAAATATACAATAAAAATATTAATGTAATTTGACTGATGAATGCCAGCATCAATCATCACTCTTCAATTTCCTCTTCCCACCTCCACAGACGTTTCCCCACCTTTATCTATCGTAAGTTTACTACACATGAAAATATCACTAAGATCTACATTCATATTCGCACAAAGAAGAATTCGATTTTCAGACCTCACCAGGAACAACCACCGAGCGACATTATTGTACTCGTTAAGTACTTTATGGCAAAATTATTGTCTTCGCTTCAGAATTGTTTATTCAATTTCCACATCAGTGAATTTTGAGGAAATCGCCAGTAAAGTTTTGTAATTGAACTTTACGAAGTGTAAGATCAATGTTTTAACACTTTAAAATCTACTCTCAGAGGTGAGACACTTTCACAATTTTCACTGGAAAGACAGACCACAAGTTTCAAGTTTACGTTCAGTGTAGGCCTAACAGCCAATTCAAAATAAACACGGGTGTCGTGCAAACAAGATTTGAAAACAACAACGAAAAACGCAATCGGTCATTCAATCTCTCAGGGTTTGCTGCCTAGGACAAATTACACATTTATTTATTTATAATAGTTTATTTATTATAACATACAATCTGGCAGGCTGTATTATGACCTTATCTCAGTTTTTGCAAAAAGTGCAGATAGAATCAAGCATTACTGGGGTGATGCTGAACTTATGTGAACAGTAGTTGTCAAAAGCATCAGGAACATTGGTTTCTTCAACAGTTTCTCAAAGCTGCTATATAGCTTCATAGCCTGCCCCTTTGTCTTCTTACCGCAACAACTGATGGTTTTATTTAAAAGTAACATTTATGTTACCGACTGTCCACATTACTATGATCTGTATAAGGGAGAATTCATTATATTATTTCACAGCCGGCCGTTGTCGTTCACATAAAGACAGACTGTTCGCATACGCAAATCGCCACCTCTTGTTTGTTCCAACTCCAATTTCTGCACAATTGAGAAATTCGAAGTGTGCGGCTTTAGTATTGTGATATGGAGTTGAATAAATCGGAGCTGTGAAACAGCTTGATAAGACAGTGCCGCTATGCATTTTAAACAAATGTCAAAGTGTGCATTTGTTGTACTTCTTCTACAGTCTAAAACTGTACTGCACTGTGGCGACGACGTGTGACTGGGATGCAGTGACACTAGGGCAAATTTCCCAAATAGGAGTAAAGAAATACACAAAATACAAAAACCTCCAATTTTTTTCAAAAAATGGAGATAGGAACAAACAAAGAACGAAGGTTGCCAGTCTCGGTCAGATTCATCCTTTAACATCTCTTTTAGTCTTTCTTTCTGTCTGGGTTAAACATGGCTCATTTTGGTCATCTCAAAATGGAATTGAACAAAGACTAAACCTGTGTGCAACGCAAAGTTAGTTTTTGTTGTTGTTATTGTTGTTTTTTGGTCGTGTTTTTCGCCTTGTGTAAAATTTTGATTTTTGGGTTATACCAGTGATTCTCAACGTGGGCGATATCGTTCCCCCACCCCCCGGGGGGTGATTTTGATTTCCAGGGGGGGGGGGCGAAAACGAAGAAAAGGGGCGATATGATTGGGGGGGGGGGGGAACATGAATAGGGGATGATTTGGGGGCAAATGCATGGCAATCACTGAGGTTTTGAACAGCGCGTGTAGATGGGTTTATGAACAGAAAAGGCCCCACCCCCCCCCCCTTTTTTTTTTGTGTGTATTTGATAAAGAATACGTTTCTTTTTATAATGAATAATCAACTCGCATATTGTCATAAATAAAGCTTTGGGAAACTTAACATCATTACTTGTGTGTAGTCTGTTTTCCTGTGAAATGTATCCATTGGGTTTGACTATGGGTTGGGGCCGGGGGTGGGGGTGGGGGGGGGGGGGAGAGGGGTGAGAAGGGGGCGATGAAAGAAAATCTGGAGCCTAGCGGAGGCAATTGCCTGAAAAATGTTGAGAACCACGGGGTTGTACGGTGCTTTTCCATAGCGTGGCGTAGTTACCGAAGATTACCAGACCTTCGTCAGACAATTTAGATTAAAATCAGGAAAGTGGTCATTGATTTCCGGTATCTCTGGATTTCCCCAGCAAAGTACCAGAACATTTGGTACACTTGAAATTGATTCTTGGATTTGAAACGACGCTGAGACAGATAGAGTGAGTGGCAGAATTAAATTTCCAACTGAAACGAAGACTGTCTTGATTTATCGCGTCCTTGGTTTTTTTCTGCTTTTTTAGCCTGGGTGTAATGAAATTGCCCAACGGTCTCAAATGAAACGCCATATCCCTTCCCTGTCCATTGGCAAAAATACAAGCACACGGTGGACACTATTACCAGTAAATCAATGGGAATTTTGATTATTGCAAGGTCTGAGTTTGGATTTGCTGTTCAACAAGTTGCTTCGTTCACAGAAATGCAAAATTGTTTCTTTTTCATTAGTCAGGACTTACGGCGCTTTTGTCTTTTTAATTAACTCATTGGCAATCAGTCGAGAGAGAGGGCGAGAGAGAGAGAGAGAGAGAGAGAGAGAGAGAGAGAGAGAGAGAGAGAGAGAGAGAGAGAGAGAGAGAGAGAGAGAGAGAGAGAGAGAGAGAGAGAGAGAGAGAGAGAGAGACAGAGAGAGAGAGACAGAGAGACAGTGACAGACACACACAGACAGATACACAGACAGAGAAGGGAGAAGCGGGGAAACAAACTGCCAACAAAATCTTAATAGCACCGACATAAAATCTGATCTAGAGAGAGAGCATGACACAAACAATGAAGCTAATTACATACACGACTCACGTACAGACTGCCAGGATTTTTATTGTGTTTTTTTTTATGACGAACCAAGTCAAACAGAGAGACACTGCTGATGTCTATGCCGCTTTAAGGGCACACCAACATAAAAAAGACATTATTCGCTCATAAAGCAACCATACAGCCGTGTTACAGTTGCACGCGGTTTTCAAATACATGGCATAAATACCCAAAATACATCTGCGGGGGCCCAGGCTTCCAAAAATAACTTGATCGATCATGGTCTATGATTAAACATCGATAAGGACGACAGTAGGAAAGATGAGTTTTCATGCTCCATTCCTCCATACTAATTCAGACACCGACGGAACACGTTGGTCTACGGGCAAAGTGCTCACCTCTCATGCCGAAGGTACCGGGTTCGGTTCCCGGTCGGCGGAGGCATGTTGGAAAGTTTTTGGAGGCAATTTCCTGTCCCTGATCCAATGGTAGGTAGGATCGAGCGCCTAGTCCTTTCGGATAAGGACCGAAAACTCGGATGATGGCCCATGTGCACGTTGCACACGCTAAAGATATCTTGGCAGCTGGAAGTCGAAGAAGAGCAGCCGTAACTAGGCCGGCTGCCCAGGACAAAATTTTAAAAAACTAAAAAACAAGAGAAGGCGAGGTGTAAATACCAAAGGCAGAGATCCTCCGAAACCAAAGGCCTCAGTCAAATAACTGCCTTTGAGGGAACTTAGTCCATTTGTCTATTAAAGTCACTCATATCATTTCCCCCATATTCCTCCATTTTCCCATCAGTCAGTTTACACATTCATCCATCCATACGTACATCAGTTTCTATTTATCATTTTTTTTCCCGGCCAATTAGACTATCCACAGTCCGTCCATCAGTATGGAAAGGATGCCAACTTTTCTAGTTAACCAGTTCACCCATTCAGTCACCTATCCACAGATCTATCCATTGATCCATGCGCTCTTCATTCATCCACAAACTCTGTCCATTCATCCACCCATTAATCTATCTGTGTAATGTTTACCTGTTGATTAATCCACCTAACTCTCTCTTCATCCACCCACTCACTCTCTCATTCATTTATTCATTCTTTCGCCTTCCCTCCTATCCATCCGTCCATCCATCTATCCATCCATCCATCCCTCCATCCATCCACCCAACCATCCAACCATTTGTCCATCCATCCATCCATCCATCCATCCATCCATCCCTCCATCCATCCATCCATCCATCCCTCCATCCGTCCATC
>OZ007568.1:68915458-68965458 GCA_963931925.1 Onchidella celtica
AGAGAGAGAGAGAGGAGGGAGAGAGAGAGAGAGAGAGAGAGAGAGAGAGGGAGGGAGAGAGAGAGAGAGAGAGAGAGGGAGAGAGAGAGGGAGAGAGAGGGTTGTAATAAAGACAAGAAAAGGAGTAAAACGTGAGGAGGAGGAGGGCTGAGTTCGAGTTCTGAGTTTGTAGAAAGCGCGTGGACACGAGAGCGGCCACATTGTGCTAGGAAAAAGCAAGATGACAGATACGATACAACAAGATGTATAGGTCAGAAGGAGACTTTACCAGAAGCGCCCACCAACTGCGGGTCAAAAGACAATGGGGGAAGGGGGGGGGGAGGACAGGGGCGGAACCAAAGGTTCCATATGGGTGTTTCCAACCCCGGGGTACTTTATCCCCCCCCCCCCTCCAAGAGGTAACCTTCGCCTATCAGGTAGTAAATTTGCTGATGCTGGAATTGTACATTTTTGTTTGTCTGAATACTGACAGCTGTTCATCATTAACTGTTCATAAATAACTGCAATATCATTGTTATGTGCTGTTATTATTTATTATTGTAATTAATTTAAATTTAAATCGATGAACATATCGATAACATTCGCGGACACCGGCCTTCTCATCATGACAACCGAACGCCTTGATCAGGACCAAGCTGCATGCAGTCGCCGATTTCGTTGTATGGAGAGGGGCAACACTGTCCTACGCCGCCCGCTTAACCAAAAACAATATTTTAAATTTTCCCGTTTATCCGTTGTTTTTATTACGGTAGAAGATTACTGGATAAAACAGGGTGGCATTAAAGTTAACTTTCAAGAGTTGCCAAGGGTAAACGGGACGATAAAGGTTGGGTACCCCGGGTCTAACATCTCTTGCAAAGCTGGTTGGGGAGGGGGAGGGGGTAACCTCATGTAGGGGGGGTTGGGTTTGAGGTTGAGTTTTGAGTTTAATGGCACGTCGCACGATACCGGCCATTTTGCGCCTGTCGCGTTTTTTTTTTTTTTTCATTATCTCTCGTTGGGCTAGTTTTCAGCCTTCAGAATGATGCCCATAGGTAAAATCATATAAAATAAAAGTGAAGTTAAAAATCTAACCGGAAAAGGCCCGTATTAAAATTCTAACAGGAAAATTCTGGTACTGTAAAGTATATCTATATGAATTTTGTAAATATGGAGAAAGGCGGGGGGGGGGGGGGGAGGGCAAATGAGGACTACAAGAAAGCTAGACGAACTCCCACAAGGAGCGATGGCACGGCTGGTTTTTCTATTACTTGGAAGCTCAAAGCAAATAATCGCCCACGCCGCCTTGTCTCCCCCGGCTCCCTCCCTTGCCCACCCTGCTAGTTAAGCTCAACCAAACAAACCTGAACCTTCAGGTATCGATCACCACGCCTAGTCACTCTCAAAGTTTGCACTGTGTAATAAATCTGGTGGCCACTGCTGTTTTGTTTGCTGGCAAGAAACTGCATCTCCGTGTCTGTACATTTAAGAGACTTTAGGGAACACGGACACAGACACATTCTGAATTTCATGAGACCATAAAGTGTCTAATTAAGATGTACAGAATATACATATCGCCTTATAAACACACTCTGATGTATATATTTTTGGGTCGTGTTTTTCATATTCCTCCTTTGCCATCTGTCCGTCTATCTGCCTGCCCTTCTGTTTGTCGGTCAGTTTATCATTCTGTCTCTGTTTGTCTGCTTGCCTGTCTGACAGATTGTCTGTCTGTCTGCCTGCCCTTCCATTTGTCTGTCAGTTTGTCATTCTATCTGTCTGTCTGTCTGCTTGCCTGTCTGACAGACTGTCTGTCCCTCTGTCTGTCTGCCTTTCCGTTTGTCTGTCAGTTTGTCATTCTGTCTGCCTGTCTGCCCGTCTACCTGCCTGTCTATCTGTCGGTCTGTCTATCCTTCTGTCTGTCTGCCCGCCTTTCTGTCTACACCAGTTGCGCCGCACATTTCTGTTACACTAGTTACGTGTCCCACTAAGCCACAGCAAACACCTTCCTCAGGTCACATTACACCTCAGAGCAAATGTGCTTTTTTGTTCAGTCTACAAAACGCCATGGCTTCGCGAAGACCATCACTCTATTTCTGGCTCTACCAGCTGCTAAATATAGCACAAGGGTTCCGGAAACTGCCATAAATAGACCTTGCCACCGGAAATGCCCACAAAAATAGACGGCGCGCAAAGTGCTAGTGCGTAAACATTGATTATGGCAAAACGTATTACCATTTGTGGGGGAAGTGTTCGACCCGACTGAAGGTTCCAATCTTCCTATTGGATTTGAGTCCATAGCGGTGGAAACTGATTGTTACAGAAACCCTGCTGTGTTTACAGATGTAGCGCTGATGAAGCCAAAATTCGGTTACACCAGAATGGGGAATATAATTATTGCACAAGAAGTATGGTGTTGAGATTATTTTCTCCACATTGTATGTGGCATCCAGTCTAACTAATTCCTCGCCATGTTTTTTGAAACGTTCACTCGTCGGAGATCTAATCAAATCCCGACAGTGGTGTCTGATATTGGTTTACTGCACATACGACACCAAAAAATTGTAGTGTTGATCGCACGGTACCCCTCTGCCCCCGTGCACAGCGACTGGGCATGCGTACTTGCAAAGATTAGCCCTAATCCAGAAAGAAGAGCCGAAACTCTAAGAAGAACGAAACGCACAGAATTGGAACTTCCCACTAAAGAAGAAACAAAAATCCAAAATTTCGCTGGAGGACAAATTTTCTGGCGCCAGGTGGAACAAACCACTCATGTTGATTTTTGTGTTGAAAAGGGACGTAGAGCTCTAATAAAAAACACAGTTGAGTGATACAAATCCGACCCCTTAAAATGACGAGGCGCTATCTCCAATTTTTGGCTGAACTGAGTTACACACTACTTCTGTAGAGCTTCTCCATTGTGTGTCAAAGTATCAAGCGGAATCGGTGCGTAATTTGCAAGTATTACCAAAAATGATAGACTTGACAAGATGAAACAGCTAGTGCTTTTGCATAAATTTCGCACCGCCATCTAGCGACAAATGCGCGGAAGTCACGAAAAGTGCGATATTTTACAAAGCCAAATAGGGAAAATATTGAATTTTGTTCCCTGTTCAGCTATCGCTATCGGCCTTGATTGACGTCACTTATTGTGGAATTATAACCTTAATCACTGAGGGAAAAATCTGGCTATTTTTTTTTTTTGTCACAGTAGCACTGTCACAGTTTTGCGTCATAAATTTACCATGGTATAAAGCATTCTTTTCATACAATATGCCATGAGCCCCTCCGCCGATCAGCGCGCAAATTGTGTGCACGGTCTTTTTAGTGGTACGAAGAAGACAATGTCTCATCTTATCGTTTATAGTATCTTTGGTATTACTTAAAGGAAAAAAAGAAAGTCGTATCATTGAAAGCTATGAGCACTTGGAACTTCAATCATCAACTTCTCAAAGCTTGATGGAAGGAAGTCAGAACCTTGTCATTCTAAGAGGACGAGATGTCATTCTGAAGAAACGCTAGACAACAAACAAACAAACAGGGTTAAAACTTACCTGCGCATACATACAGGTGTTCCCCTCTCTCCCCTTCCTTGATGATGTAACAGTTCTTGGCCACTTTTTTCTCGTACATGCAATCGATAACCTCACGTAACTGTGTAGCGGCCAGGACTTTGATGAACTCATTACTCAGGAGGGCGTCTTTGATTAACTGTTTAGATCTATGGAAATCAAATTAAAGACGTTCAGCTGTTGTGGATCGTCAGTGAGCTCGATAATAAAGATACAACAAAGTCATTTATTAAGCACAGAAGGAAATTTTAGACGAGATTTCGCTTTTGGGCAGCTGAAATAAACGGACGCCATGGATTTTATAGATCAGGAGTGGCCAAACTGCGGCTCTTTGACCTTTGATATTCCGCCCTTGGCAATATGTTTCTCCATGTTCTAACCAGATATTTAACAAGATAAGTAAATATCATTAAAAATATCTTTTTTTACCATTCTAGTTTTATTTTTGTTACCGAAATGCAAATTTGCACGTTTTTCTCAGATGTTCCAGTAGATCATTTCTGTATTTAATACGTTCAGTATAGTTAAACAATCGTAAGTCAAGATTTAAAAAATATTTGACATATATGTGTACTTTGTGGTTATTGAAACTAATACACACCAACAGTTTAAAAACTGAATACATGAGTATACACATGAGTATACATTGTTGCCTGCACGTATTTCTTGATATATATATATGTATATATATATATATATATTCTGTAACAAGCGGAATGTGTATGTAATAGTAAGAACGTGTGTGTGCAAATTCTGTACCTATCTTGTGGCTCTCGAACATCTGAAGTTTAGCGTATGTGGCTCTTACATTAAACAAGTTTGGCCACCCCTGTTTTAGGTCAAATCAAACATTTTTTGCAAATGAAACCAAAACAAAACAAAGAAACAATAACAAGTTTTGTTGATATTTTCTCTCAATCTAAACTGTTTAAAACTCTCTCACAGCTAATTATTTACATATAATTATTAAAATACAAGATTTTGTCACTTCGAGTCAATATAAACATCCTGCCATAGAGTCATAATGGGGGAAAGCTCTTGAAGGAATTACCCAAACAAGTTGGAACATTGTCCCGAATGCATTTAGATATTTGATTGTAATGAAATTAGATATTTTAATATGGTGCGACACAACTTTGATCTATTCTAATACAGAATTATAACGTCCGGATATAAATTATTATTGATGCATAATTATTACGAAAATACCGAGAATTATAGTATCGATATTATTATTTTCTATATGAGCCTTGCTAAAATTTAATCCATTTCCTAAAGTAACTTATGTAGGTGTTGTCGGGAACTCTCAACACTATCCGGTTCGAAATTTAGACATAGTTCAAAGATGTTTTTTTTTTCTTTCACTCAATATAAACACCAGACATGGTACATTAGACATTAAAGTCAAGTAAAATCAATGAACCAGGATGGGACTCAGTATTTCGAGAAGTTGCCTTAGATAGTAGTGCTGGAAATCGGTGTCCATTCGAGCCGAATATTCGGCTTTCCGTAGCGAAGCGAAAAATTCACAAGCCAAATATTCGGCTTACCGTAGCGAATGAGGTAAGTATTTTGTCCGATAAGGCGATCACTGCTAATGTTTTGCCATAAAGTTCTAAACGAATACAATAATGTCGCTTTGTGACTTCTCCTGGCGAAGTCTGAAAACTGAATTCATCTTCGTGTGAAAGAATAAATTATAGTGATATTTTCAATTGTAGTAAATTTACAACAGTTAAAGGTGAGGAAAGATCGGTTATGTAGGAGGGGGGGGGGGGTATTGAAAATGATGACTGTTGCTGGTAATTACAAGTTGTATTTGATTGCATACTATAAGAAGTAAGGGTATAAATGCTGCAGGGAGCGGAGAGAGTGAATGACTGTGCATTTTGTCTGTTTGTTTGTTTGTTTAATGTTTTCAAAGATTGTTCACATGATTCTTGTGTGTTTTTGAATTGGCCGCCAGGCCTACAATAAACTTAACTTGAAACTTGTTAAGCATTTGACGATGGAGTAAACTGGAAGGGAGGGAGAAATAGAAATGTGGGGAGGGGGGGGGGGGGGTTGCTTCCAGCGTACAAAAAAAAGGCGTGCATGGAACTTGGTGGAGGGCTGGGGCAGGGCGGGAGGGAGGAGCCATGCGCGCGCTTTTCGGTTATGGTAAAATGCGCTTTATTCGTTTTTGTTGCCGTTTTTTGCTAATGCTGACTTTTTTTTTTTTTTTGATTACAAACGATCATTTCTCTAATGAAACTATAGCTCATGTAAAATGCCATTTGAAGTTTTCAAACATCAACAACTTATCCTCGACATTCACCGTTCTAACGTCAGTGTGCTCGTACAAAGGCGGGGAGGGGGTGGGGGGGGGGGAGGGGGTGGAGCTAAGCGTATGAAAATTAAAATCGTACAAGGGCCAAAAAACAGTCGTCTCCGAGCGCACGTCATTTACGGAAAGCTCCCAGAGGTAATTTCGAAATTTATGCCAGTCCCGCCAGAGCCGTGATTTTGAAGTAATGTCGTGGGTTGGCATTTTCGGAAGAGATAAAAACGTGGTCTAGACTTTAATATATTATATATTTCACGAAAAGCCATTTTAAATTGCCTTTATTAGAGTTTAGATCCCCAAGCGCTTCCTCTTGTATTCAAGTATCATTAAATTTTTTAACTCCAATACCGACCAAGCGCCAGGAACCGGTCCAGACAAAATATTGCTTTTTCCAAATCCCATGCCAGTTTTGGACGATGCCCCGTGAGAACAAATAAACCGTATCGATTTCTTAAAATAAACTAATAGCAATATTAAGTTTGGGAGTCGATACAGACGGCACAGATTTAAACAAAAAATAATGTCTCCAGTTAAAAAAAAAAAAAAAAATTAAATTTAAAGTCCAAATTATTATGGTCTCATGACTTGTAGATTCCTTTTTAAAAAAAAAATTGTCCCGTATATTTCCTTAAAAGCCCATCGGGGAACACGGTTCCGAACAAAATTACCCAGAATCATAAAAATCATCCATTATTTCAATGTATCAACAGTGTTTCCAGCGATACTGGTGTCAGACTGTTTAACTTCAGTAGCGAATACGGGTTTGGTGAAACTCCGTAAGTATCGCGGAATATAACAATTCATCTTTGTATCCTTCTGGCACCCCCAAAACAGTAGTATTTATACCAGCTTTTATGTTCTGGTGTTAAGAGTTGACTTGTCATCAAGTAAATGATGGCTGATTCTCGACTTTCTCGATAAAGATCGTGACTATGTTTCTCTTCAAATCACACACACTCCGCTCTTCAACGAAAAAAAAATTATCCCTTTAACAACAGGACTCGTTCTTTGACATTCATAGATGCCACGCATGCGTATAAGGAGCGAGTAAATGGTGATGGAAGGAGGAGTAAGCAGTAGATCTAGTTTTCATACCAGGATCCATGCGCTGGTGTTGAGAATTTACCAGTCATTAGGTAAATGGTGGCGGATTCTCGCTTTCTAAAACAAAAAAGGCGACTAAGTTTCTCTCCAAATCACACACACTCCGCCCTTCAATGAAAGAGAAAAAAAAATCCCCCTAACAATAGGACTCATTCTTTGACATTCATTAATGCCACGCATGCGAAACAGGAAGAAGTAAACAGTGATGGATGGAAGGAGGAGTAAGCAAACAAATATCGCAGGAGTTTTGTTTGAGCTGAGTTTGAGTTTGGACAAAGCACGCCCACGCCATAACGGTCACATTGTGCCAGTAGAAAAGCAAGACGATATACAAAATGTAATAGAATGAAAAGGACAGAAGGAGACTCTACCAGAAGCGCCCACTAATCAATCACCCGAAAAGCAAGTAGGGTTAAGTTTTTTTTGTTTTGTTTTTTTGGAGGGGTTGGGGGAGGTTGGGGGGGGGGGTGGAATCGCGAAGATGAGGAGGGTTAAAGTACACGAGGAGTAGAACCTCCCCCCCACCCCCCAATCACCCACCCCCTTCCCCACAAAAAAAGCTTAATTTAAAGTAATCGTTAATTAAAATCCAGGGACAGGGATATCCAAAAAATACAAAACGCATGTCATACGATGTGAAAAAATATATATATTAAAAAAAAAACAACAACACAGAACCCGGTAGAATTTCGGCTATTTGAGAAATAAGATAAAAAAACAACAAACGAACATACCAAAAAAGTTAACATTTCCTTGATGTCCAGTTTTCAAAGTTCTGAAATTAAAATGAAGAATTTTGGTTATCTAAGCCAGACAAGCTAAAGAAAAAAAGGCTTAAGACTGTCTTACTATTTTAGCTGTTCTGAAATTACGACCGAGAACACCGATATAAGAGATATACGTGACAAAAGAAGGTAACAAGCAGGGAAACGAACGAACGAACGAACGAACATAAGTGGTCTTGTCCACAGCATCCGCTCCGCTTCGCTATTTTGCGGGAAATGACGTAGGCAACGTAAAACACTCTTTGACGCTATAATGCTGAGGAGCGGATGCTGTGGACAAGTATACAAAGTATTTTACTTGTCATACGCCATTTTCCGTAAAACAGCGGAGCGGATGCTATGGACAAGACCACTGAGAGTGGTTAAAGATGCCATAATATTTCAGTTCCAAGAGTTCTGGAAATGAGACGAGAACTTCAGATGACGTTTTCGATTTTCCTCCCATCTAGGTGAGCAATATAGCCTGGAGCTCAGCAGAGTAATTATTCAAGCAATCGTCAATACATAGAAGCGTGAGCTCAGCACGCGTCCCCTGTTCTGTATTCAGTCGCTGTTGGTCAGAGCATATGCATTTGCAGGGAAGAAGCTTAGGATGTCCTAACGAGAATATAATAATGAGGAGGTAACTTGCAAAACCTGCTAAGTCACATTTTAAAAAACAATTGAGTTGCAGTCCTTAACTTCAAGTCAGCCGTAAAACCTGTCTATAGCTAAAACATTAAGGCAATCACAACATGCAAAGTCAATGTGTTTTCCACTCAAAATGTAAGTACCCTCTCAGATTCAGTATTATGCTGCGTCAAAAGTAGCGCGTTTTTTCAAAGTCAATATAAAATCACTTAGCAGGTTTTGCAAGTTACCTCCTCACATGGCGACCTTAGTTCTTCTTTGTTCCAACTCCACTTTTTGCCCAACTGAGAAATTCAACACTAAACATTTGCCCCTATAGTATTATGTTAGGGGACCGTAGGATTCTCCACAGAAAGTTAAAGATGACCAGAGAAAACAACTCAAAATTTTACCCATTCGGCTTTGTACCGTCACCTAATAATACCCCGTTGTGACAAGGAGTCAGAATACATCGGAACTGTGAAACAGTTTGATACGTGCCTCAACGCATTTTAAACAAGTGTCCAAGTGTGCATTTGCTAAACCTCTTCTCCATACTCAAAGATCTCCACTTCTTCAGAAAATGGAGACAGAACAAACAAGAACCTAGGTCTCGATACGTCCTTAAAATAACAGTTGTCGAGCGGGCCACAAATATTGTTTCTTTAAGAGTGCGTCAAATGTTCACATCACCGCAAATTTAGAACATGTATTTTGCCTTCTTACTTCAACACTTTACGGTTATATTTAAAAGTAACATTTATTAGGCTGACTGCCATATCACTAGGGAGGTTCCCTGCACTTGGCATTTTACACCTCACTTTTCTTGTTCGTTTTTCTGTGTGTTTTTGTGGTAGGGATGACTTTTTTTTTTTTTTTTTAGAATTTTGCCCGGCAGCGGCGGTGGTCGGCCTGCTCTTCTCAATTTTCGACAGCCGAGGTATCTTTAACGTTCGCAGCGTGCTCATGGGCCCTCCGAGTTTTTCGTCCTTATTCGAGAAGACTAGTCGCTCGACCTTAAGTTCCACGGGATCGGGGACAGGAAGTCTTCCCCCCAACCCACACACACAAAAAAATCTTTCGTGTTCTCTATCAATACTTCCCCTGTCGATTCCTTCTACATTCCAAATCTCTGAAGCTTCTCCCTCCATCGATATTTCCGTCATTCTCTCTCTCTCTCTCTCTCGATATTTCCATAATTCACTAGTCCCCTCTCTCTCTTTCTCTCTCTCTCTCTCTCCCTGCTGCATCGATTTCCATCATCCTACCCGTCCTTCATTCCACATTCCATAATAATTATCTCTTATCTCTTTTGTTTCTCTTCTGAAATTCATTATCTCCGATGTTCGTTCGTTTCAACATTCAAATTCGTTTCCGTGACATCATGAAATTGATGGGAGTTAATGAGCACTGGGAGTCATGCAACACTTCACAAATGAAATTGTTGTGTTCTTTAAAAAGCATTGCTCATCTTGTCCATTGGATGGAGTGGGAAATTGGTTAGGGAAAGGGTGGAGGGTTACAGTTCGGCTATCTCAGGAGCGTGATGAGTTTGAGTTTGAGTTTGGGTTTAACGGCGCGTCGGCACGGTAACGGCCAATTTGAATCTTTCACATTGTTTTCGTCATCCAACTGCTCTAGTCCACTGTTTTCACGGAAGATGACGTATGAAAAACTCTTTGCCTCCATGGCGCTAAGAAGAGGAGCGGGACGGATGATGTGGACAAGTACACAGAGGCAAAGTCTGTTTTTACGACAGCGGAGCGGATGCTGTGGACAAGAGCAGAATTTGGGTTAGTTTTATCAGCTTCCAGATCCTTGTAAATAAGATCAAATAAAAATGGAATGAAAAATCTTCCGTGAAAAGGCCCGGGGTTCAATCTGTAATATACATTTTCTGGAATAAGATCACATAGGGAAGTGATATTACATTCAGCCTCGGCGCGCGCCATTTGATTTTGATCACTCAACTGATTGGTTGGTGACGTCACGGCATCAAATTTCAATGAAACCTAGCCCACCAGCCGACCAGTTCGATCTTAATGAAACCAGAGGGTATGTATGTATAGAGAGGTTTCACTGCTGGTCGATTTGCACTGCGAGACACGGGAGGCTCCGCGAAATCATTATTGGCATGGAGCGGAAAGTAGGTCGCTGAGGTAAACAATACCCGTTTGTGCATTTCCACGGAGCGTAAGAAATTACTAACGGCTCTAAATAGTTTTAATCAGCCTAAAAATATGAACAAGCCACAGTAAACAGACGTGCACACTATCTTTGGTGAAGAAGGTCTCTTTCAATTCTTGTTTACGGCAGCGACCTAGTCTCGCGATTTGGCGGAACTGAGATCTCTCCATAAATACAATACTCTCTGGTGAAATTCAGTGTCGCGACGTCACTATCCAACGAATCGGTCATTCAAAATCGGCTAGTGCGCGCCTCGGTTAATAGACATTATCTCAGTGTGCAGAGTCTGGCGTGGGTAGGTGGTCTTGTCCACAACATCCGCTCCGTTTCGCTATTTTTACCGGAAATAATGTTTGCAAAAGTAAAACACTCTTTGCGTCTGTATACGTGTCCACAGCATCTGCTCCCTTCACCGCTATGGAGGCAAAGAGAGTTCTTCATACGCCATTTTCCGTAAATGTCGCGGAGCGGATGGTGTAGACAAGACAGACTACTGAATTTTACTGCAAATGAGCTCCGTAATGGCTAGATCTACATAACATCCTGCATGGTTGACTCCTGAGAGATATTATAGTTAAAACATGATAAATTGACTCTATCTTTCAAATAATAAATTAATTACACTGACAGTGACAAATGTACATACATGCATCCCAACACGATTAATTGCTTTTTTTTACCCTATTCGCATAATTATATTCTCGGTTTTTTCGGCCCCAGTGACTTTTACAGTGGGAACTACATTAATGTCCTACGCTTCAATGAGCATGCTTGTTTATTCAAATGCAAATTAAGGGTACCATGACCTGAGGCGAAGAGGTCTTTGGAGAATATGTCACGAAATTTAGCACAAAAAAAAAAAAAGTTCCATACAATAAAGAAATTGCAAAAAAAAATAAAAAAATCATTGCCCTGGTCTTTCATACTGGAATGTATGAATCGGGTTAATTAATTGTCTGGACTGGGCTGCCCCTCGCAAGCATTTTTGTTTAAAAACAGAAATCGGTCCCTACATACAATAGCTGGGATATAGCCAAAGTGATATCAGTATTTAAAAAGAAACCGGACTCCACGTGCAGTGTAGACAATTTTCTTCATGACTTTCACAAAGACATTATTCTTACGGATGTTTAAAAAAAATATTGTTACCACAGTATTTCAATTTTAATCTTTACCAAATGGAATGAAACCCCACGTGTATATTTCATCGTACTTCATTTTGCTTCCAATACATCTGTTTTACGACTGTTATGATTATGCATCATCTTTCGATGTCCATGTTTTACTTAATTATTAATTTTTAAAAATTTACATCCACCGGCTTTCACTGAATGTGCTTTCATTTGGACACTATGCCATTACATGTACATTACCCATAATAAATAAAAAATCCCCCCCCCCCCACCTCCTCAACAAAAAACAACAACAACAAAAATCTCCCATATTACTACATATTGTATGTTACAAAACTGAAGAGGAATAGCAGTGATACGAGGGATACGGCTATGAACTAGTGCAGTGAAATGAGAATGTCATGACCACAAGCAAAGAATGTCACACAGTCAGAAACAAAAAAAAACCCGAAGTTTTACATGGATTTCCCCAAATGTTATTTTCTTTCAAAATAATTATGAGTTCATTACTATGCAAAGACAGAGGACCGCAAGCGACAAGCGTTGTCTTCATACAGGAAGGTAGACATGCCCACACACAAGAATTATTGATACAGAGAGCTGAACACTGAGGAAATGATATTGGCTGGGTACGTCTCTCTAGTTTTTTCAACTTTTTATCCTATTGAAGATTCCCATCAGGGGACAGGCACGTACAACTTGGTAATAGGCCCAGACCAGATGGGAAATGTAGGCTCCAATTTCAAAGTGCTCATGAAGTATTTTTGTTGAAATTTAATAAACAGACACATGTACATTGATACCCTCACGTATACATCTTTTTGAGTCTTTAAGGCGTTCACTTGTCGGCCCCTGAAAATGAAGCCCCCCCCCCCCACCCCAAAAAGGATTAAAGGAACCTAATAGACTCTGGCCCCTGCCCCAAAAATAAAAATCAGAATAAACAGACCAAATCTCTCTCTCTCTCACTCTCTCTGTTCCCCCCCCCCTCTCCCTCTGTTCCCTCCTCTCTTTTTTCTTTCTCTCTCTTTTCCCCTCTTTCTCCTTCCTTCCATCCCTCTCTCCACTCTTTGTTTCCCCCCTCTCTCACACACACACACTCACACAGACCAAGAGCATTTAATAAACAAAACTCATAAAAACACAACCACAGACAGAAAAACTCTCTCTACACGCACTGGCACAATTCATCGGGTATAATTCTTATACGTAATTCTCGCAGGAAGAAATACAGCATAGAAATTCCGGAGATCAATATTTAATCTCTAGACAAAACACAAGCCGTAAAAACTGATTAGGAACATTGCCACAAAAGACTTCGTTTTTCCCACAAAATTTAATCTTTTCTCATCTGATTAAGATGGTCTCCGTCTATCCAATGCCATTTCTACCATTTATTTCCTGGTCCTAAGTGTATTGGTACAGATCCAGATGATTAACGTTTGTTTTTGTTGTTGTTGTTTCTAAATATTCGATGAACTCTTTCAAGGAATTATATTTTTTTCCTTTTGATTACGGAGCAGGCACAACTTTTCAGATATTCAATCTGATGCAATTTCCCTGCCCAGAAAGCAATGCGTAAAGCTCTGGCACACATGAGATTTGTAGGGAGACTAGATTATTATGCGACAGTTCTTGGATCAGAGAGAGAGAGAGAGTGAGAGAGAGAAAGAGAGAAGAGAGAGAGAGAGAGAGAGAGAGAAAGAGAGAGAGAGAAAGAGAGGGAGAGAACGAGAGACAGAGAAACAGGTAGAAAGAAAGAGAGAGAAAGAGAAAGAAAGAAAGAGAGAGAGAGAGAAAGAGAAGAGAGAGAGAGAGAGAAAGAGATGAGAGAGAGAGAGAGAAAGAGAGAGAGAAAGAGAGAGAGAAAGAGACAGAGAAGAGAGAGAGAGAGAGAAAGAGAGAATGAGAAAGAGGAAGACAGAAAGAGAGAGCGACAGAAAGAGAGAGAGAGAGAGAGAGAATGGGTGGGTTGGAGTACAGGTTTATCCTGGGCAATGCTAGGTATCTCTTCTAGTGTAACTGAAAACGTATACATAAGATAAAAAATGCATTTGAAATGTTTAACCATTTCTCCTCTCCTCCAAAATTAGATGCTTCACACGCTCAGGTTCATGATAGCGCCAGGGTATTTCTACCCATCTTCTCCTACACGCGCCCAAAAGACGATGTGGCATTTTCTTACACATAAAACTCATAGTCTCTACTGTAATAATAAAAAAAATAACAGAAGCCAGCCGACTTCTTTACTCAACCAGAGGTGGGATTTACGAGTCACTGACCATTGTCGGACGAACCGTAAAGAAAAAAGACGCCAAGATGGAAGGATTCAGTTCATCTGATTTAGGCCCAAATTTATCCCTAAACCAAACACAGGAATACCTGTAATACAAATATCTGTTTTTTTGTCTCTATCTGGTTAGTTTTAAATCTGTATTTACTTTCATGTCTTCTATTAGAAAAAAAAATAATTTTATAATGACGTAATCATCATGGCTATTAAGTAATGAATTTCAAACACCAGTAATAGATTGCACGGAGCCACTATTTATTCTGTGTGGCCAAATTATGCGTAGGCCTACAGTTTTCTGTGTTTTTTTTTTTTTTTTTCAAAGTTTTAGTCTGATAACGCATCGGGTAAAGGCTGTTTTGCAACTGTTTTGACTCCGTGCACGAAGTCTCTCTCCCCACCAGCTGAGTCAACACAATTTTTGGCATGTCGGAACGAACTAGTGAAACAGATTTTGTTTCAGTCTTTGCCATTGCGCCAGGTTCCGTTTAACTTCATAGTTCACACCTCACAGTAAACACCGTGGTCAAACGTCTGATTCAGTGTGCCACCAGTCTTAAAGTTCAGATTAGGATTAGGTTTAACTCATCGGCTACAAACACCTTTTCATTTGCAGCATATCCACAACAAAAGTTATCGAAAATTGACCACAAGTTAGTGATAAAAATCCATAGACAGTATTTTGGCTATGCGGCTCAAAATGAAAAGCCCCGATCTTAACTTTAACCAGTTACAAAACGTATTTGCAAAATTTAAAACAACAGATCACAAACTCAATCTCGGACGCCACAAAATGCAATCACGTACCTACGCATCGAGCGCTTTCACAAAACATTCGCACAAAAAATTCGCATGCAGGACAAACATCTCTTTGATTTGCCGCTGTGATAATTCTCCAATAATCATGCATGAAATGTTTGATGAAACCGCGGACTGACGAGCAAAAAGAAACTCCTGCGAAAACACAAAAAGTTTACACGGATTTTAAATGTGTTCATTGTTTCAGCATGACCGAGTTTTTAAGCGAGGAAATAATGTAAAATACAAATAAATGCTATTCAGATGCTTGAGTCTGCCGTCCACAATAATGCTCCGGCATACATTTCATCACACGTGTGTGCTAGAGTGTGTTTGTCTTTTGTGTGTGTGCGCGCGCGTGCATATTACATTTTTGTGTTCATGTTTGCGTTTGCATGTGAATAATATACGAGAGACCATATTGTGCGGTCTAGCCCTCTCTCAAACCTTTTCGTGAAATAAACTTGGATAAAAATAACTTCATAACGGTCTTGTCTATGACGCCAGAGGCCATGTATTCAGCCGATGTTAAAGTCGGTCGGTTGAATTTGCATTCAGATTAGTAATCAAAATACTTTGGACAGACAAAAAGATGAGCAGACAGACTGGTGGACTGACAATGTGGCTATACTGATTCAGTTTTCCAGTGGCAGTAATCCACAGACTAACGAAAACCCAGAGCTTCTCGAAAGGACTTCGGGGAAATCCTAGGCAAAGCCCCAGAGCGCCATTTTGCTTCATGTAATGTTCGGGTGTTTACCACAGACCAAAAACAGTCTGTTTACATCATAAAGTGAATCCATTCAAAACAGTATCTTAAAAATATAATCCACCCACGTCCACGTTTGACGAGGCTGTTTCAAAACATGAATGGGAGTAGACTGTACAGATGTAATAGAAGGAATATTGGCTGGCGTCCTTGGTCAGACAAAACAAAATGGTGGAGGTGCAAACTTTTTGTGACGTCACATACTATCGCATCGGAAGGTCAGGGTTGTTCGTTAGTCTAGGTAGTAATCTGACATTCAAAGGCAAGGCAGTTTTGAAGAATACAGCATTGAGCATCGAATAAACAACTGTGTCACTTGCACAATCTTTCCCGCTATTACTGGTTAATCTATTGTTTGTGTTTCATCCAACATCTTCCACATCAATAAGGTTAATTATTTAAAAAAAAAAAAAAACTCACCAAATTTAGTATATGTGCACACGCCTCGTTGCGTGCACTGCCATACAATATCACAGATAGACACATTACTGCACATGTTGGAATTCGTGCACACAACGACCTCCCGCACGCACATCTTCACTAGCACTCACACACGCATCAGCTTCTTTCAAGTTGTGACTCTGAATCTTTTTGTTGTTTCTCACGACAGAGATGTAAACACGGGCAATTCCAGGAATTATTTCTGTGAGACCACCCCGCCATTCGTAATTGTTCTTGTATGGTGGACAAGCAGAAAAGCCCCACCCTACACCCGGGCTTATAAAAATGAGACTTTGCTCAGCAACTTGATTCACATTATTCTATATATTGTGACAACTTAATGCTGCACTCAGGGTTGCCAGATGGGCTTCCTGGAGGTCAAATTTCAGTAAAGTGGCTTCCTGGGAAAATCGGTGGCCTCCAAAGTTTCATTTTTTGGCTCTCTGGCCCTCCAGTTGCTCTTGGTTTGGCCTCCGTCGCTCGTTCGTGACCTCTTTGTCTTCGTCAGAAATAATTAAGCAATTCAGTGTCTTTAGAACCAAACTTTTCACTTATCTTAAGTTAACCTGAATAAAATTTGCCATTTTCCTTCACAGCAGTTTGGCTTACTAGGTCTAGTAAACTACAATGTTAGTATCAGGCAATGGTCAATTGTTTTCAACATGTGCACTGGTAATCGCCAATTCGTAATCTTCTGTTACTCAATAAACATTCATGTACTCACCGACCTGCCCGCTGATTGGTCTAATAAAAGCATGGATATAATTGGGTTTCTTATTTGTATGTTGATCTAATTGTTGTTAAAATTGTAGGTGTCCATTTGGCCATTTTAATTCTTAATGTTTGAAATAAATTGTAACTTCAGTGAAAAGTTATTAAGATTATGAAGATTAATAGTAACAAACAAAATACAAACTTGGCCTCTAAACAGTGATACAGTTGGCCTTCATTAGCTTTAGACATCTGGCGACCCTGGCTGCACCGGGAAGTGCTATCAAACCACCAAAAGAAGAACTTTTCTTTTCTTACAAAAGCCGGGTATGTTTTACTATACTATAAAAGACGGCGCGAAAAAGATATGGCACAACCTTTACATTTTTGTCTGGCTATAGTCAGAGTTTCACGCGGGTATCGTAAACTGTTTTATTTGTAATACATTTAAGAGACAACCACAATGTTTCTAGGTTTCTGTGATTGTCTCGGAGTTCCTGGCGTGTTTTGCAATTCCCTGTGTTTCATCATGTAAATGATTAACAAATAGACGCTTAATACGTACCAGTTAGTGCTACAAGCTCATTCCAATAGGCGTCAGACGCCATGCAAGATTATTTTGCGTTTTGTCATAGTTTCTATACCATCAATCCATTGTTTGTGCTTTGTTTTCTATTTTCCTTACTCTTCCTGTGTTTTCTAAATCCATGACTGTCTGCTTTCTCAAAACTATATTAACTGTGAGAATAGTGAAATATTTTTTAGCCACAGCGGGAGAATGTTTGACACGTGAAATGTTTTTCCCTTAATTTCAGTTGTTTGAATCATTGACGATGTGGAAAGGGAAATATCAATCTCTATTAAGGCAAAATGGCAGGCAAAGAGGAGAGGACAGCAATGAGAGAGGGGAGGGGGGGGGGAGAGAGAAAGAGAGAGAGAGGGAGAGGGGAGAGAGAGAGAGAAAGTAAGAGAGAGAGAGTAAGCGAGAGAGGGAGAGAGAGACAGAGACAGAAAGACAGACAGAGAGAGAAGGAGAGAGAGAGTAAAAGAGAGAGGGGGAGAGAGAGAGAATGACAGAGAGAGAGAGAGAGAGAGAGAGACAGAGAGCGAGAGAGAATGAGAGAGAGAGACAGAGAGAGGGAGAGAGACGTATCCAAAATATATGATACATGCAAGACTGGCCAAAAATTGTCAAATAAATACAGAAATATAAACGTTTATCACAAAACATCATTTGTCGATTGAATGAAGAGTGTTCTAAAAAACAGACCAATTGGTCACTATGTGAAATGGCGCACAATCGATCCCACTAGTCAGATGGTGGCGTCACAACACTGAGTTGAACGAGACCTCACACACCAGCCAACTAGTTGCAGCTCGTTGAATCTCAGTGTCGTGACGTCACTATTCAACCAGTGGGACGATCAAACCCGGCTAGTGCACTCCGGACCTGAATGTTTTCATTTACTCCTCTCTTCACAGATTCGCCAAAAGAACTCAATCGTTGCTGTCTCAATCCTTTCCAGATTCAGTCCGGCCAGTGTTCGTATTTCTGGAGGCTACATTATTGTAGCCAAGGAAGGAGGGACTGGATTTTTTTCCCCCTTCCACAAAGATCCAAAACGAAAAAGAAAAGAGACGACAAAAGAAGGTTAGCAATCTCATTGCCCTAGAGTAGACGGACAGGCGCTCTCTAGTTTTGTTTTCTTCCCAAACAATCTATTTTTTCTGGTTGCAACATGTGAGGTCTGAAGAATTTTTAACTTGGTCTATCTATCTGTCTGTCTGTCTGTCTGTCTGTCTGTCTGTCTGTCTGTCTGTCTGTCTGTCTGTCTGTCTGTCTGTCTGTCTGTCTGTCTGTCTGTCTGTCTGTCTGTCTGTCTGTCTGTCTGTCTGTCTGTCTGTCTGTCTGTCTGTCTGTCTGTCTGTCTGTCTGTCTGTCCGTCCGTCCGTCCGTCCGTCCGTCCGTCCGTCCGTCCGTCCGTCTGTCTGTCTGTCTGTCTGTCTGTCTATCTATCTGTCTATCTGTATATGTATCTATCTATCTATCCACCAGCTCTTCGCTCTATATTATATGCCTCTACCAACGTAACCAAACATACACGAAGTAAAAAAAAAAAAAACCAACTCTGAATAGTTTTTTTACCATTTGAGTCCGGCACAAGACTTATCGAAACGCATCGATAATCTTCGATAATTACTGCAAATGTAAAGCCTGCACTACATCCATGCTTTCCTGAGATTGAGCAAACCTTCCCCCACTCACATCCCCATATTTACGACCTTTGAAGTAAAAAGCAAAGAGAGAAATGCAAGTTCTGGCTACATGCCACTCACAGTCACACTGTACACAGTTTCGATGGAAACCAGGCCTGTTCTCTTTGATACCACTTTTTGATTCCAGGCCACTGTGGGCCACTGGTGCTCTTGGACTATGGGTGAGTGGGAGAAAGGGCCATCCAGAAAATTTCTACGCTCATTTGTGGCGATTTTTAAAATTAAATCCCTTTTCCACATTAGGCTAAATCTTGTACTGGAGACCTGCTCACATCGGAATTTGACGACATAATTATTTTGAACCATGTAAATGACAGACCAAAGACGAAGGATTAACGGCCCATAATTATGTCCTATCAGTGCCACCTTAGTTCTTATTTGTACTATCTCCATTTCTGTAAAAACCAAAAACAAAAAAACAACAACAACAAACAAGATCCTTTAGTATGTATAAGAGGTACAACAAATGCACACTTTGACACTTGTTTAAATACGTTGTGGCACTTTTCAAGCTGTTTCACGGTTTCGATATATTCTAACTCCGAACCATAACACTAATAAAGCCGCAAAAGTTTAACGTCGAATTTCTCAGTTGCGCAAAAAGTGGAATTTGAACAAACAAGAGCTGAGGTCATGACATGTCAACAAGTTTGACATCGGTATCTCTTTCAGCATAGACACTACTACTTCATCATGCGGACTTTGTGCAAATAGATCTGGTGAGTTCAGAAATCCATCCCTGACCATTTCCCCCATTGTTTGCCAGTGTCCATGAGTGCACCCAGGAGCTTGTATGAAGTTCCATTACACGAATTTGGTTCAAACATGAGCCCAGACGAATAGATAAACAGGCTTACGGGGAATATGCCCACAGGCGTGCCAACATAAAGTCAGACAGACAAACAGTCTGAGAAATACGATAGCTGAATAGACAGGAGCACCTCGCGGGAAGATTAGCTCCCCCCATGGGTAAATACCACTTGGCGTGAGTTCTACTACCCTCGGCTTAGAATAGCAAGACAGACAGTTCTCTCTCTTCCCCTTCCACATACTCCCTCTTTTTAAACACGACTTTTCACCGCCCCACCCCACCCCCACTCTTTTTCGATCTCCCAATGCCCCCCCCCCCTCTCCGCCCTTTTTTTTTTGGTGTCCTCATATCCCTCCCACTCTCCCGGTCAGACTGACTACTGCAGAACCACAAGATACTCTCTCACTGTATTCATTCTCTTCTTCGGAAAGTGTACCCCCCGTTCCGTAGCGTGACTGTCTCAACACTGCAGGGGTGAGAATCGTTTTTCCGTTATTTCTAGGAATTTTTCTCGGGTATGTTTCCAGGAAATGTCCAAGAAAAGTTCAATGTTTAAATAGCTCTCAAGAGAAATGTTTAGACTTTACTAGGATTTAGGAGAAATTTTTAATGTTTCAGAGTTCTTATATTATTCGTTCACTGGATCAGGTACCCAGCAATGCCACAGTTCCCATCTCTCTCTCTCTCTCTCTCTCTCTCTTTCTCTCTCTCTCTCTCTCTGTCTCTCTCTCTCTGTCTCTCTCTCTCTCTCTCTCGTTATCTCTCTTTCTCTCTCTCTCTCTCTCTCTCTCTCTCTCTCTCTGTCTCTGTCTCTGTCTCTATTTCTCTCTCTCTCTCTCTCTCTCAAGAAATCCTTTTTTTTTTTACAGTTTTACAATTTAAATAAATAATTGCTTTAAACTTAAATAAACACAATAAGTCGATAAAAAAGCGACTGGGTTAGACTGAATGACACTTGAGAAAATTAATTATTTTTTGAAACCGTCATTTAGGCGAAAACTGGGCCAACATTGCACCACGATGTTAATACTCTGGCCATCATTTATTATTTTTTCTTTACATATTATAAAACTTCTTTATTTATTTATTTACCTGTTTGTTCATTAAATTTATTTGTTTAATTTCTAAGGAACTGTTTTACAGCTTAGAGGACCATAATTATTGTCCATTACCAATTCGTTCAAACATTATAGAGAAAAATAGACACTGGTAACAGGGCCCCTCATTCTAGGTTCTTCCGAGTAAGCCAAATAATTTGTCACGATAATGTCACACAAATCGTCATATCCGAACAGCCAGCCAGCGCAGTCTCTCCATCCTTTCCACATCATCCAGCCCACAGATGTTTATGAGACGATATCGGAAGCAATAACAAGATCTAATTACGCTGGCAATGGGAATGTCGTCGTCTTCAAGCTCTTTGTCCCGGGGACAGAATTCGCCTTAAAGTTGACTCTGCGGGTGGAAATTACATCAGCATCATTGTTTTCGTCTAGCCCAGGGGTCTCAAACTGATCTGAATGTGACAGCCCTTTTATTACATTCTTTATTCTTTAGCCATTTTCATGTGAAAACAATATATTATTATATCAAAAATAGTACAAATAACTATAAATAAATTCCATTTTTAATGGTTACGGAGATGGGCAGGCACACAGACAGACAAACAGACAGATAGACAGACGGACAAACGGGTGGGTGGAAAGGATAGATAGATAGATAAATAGATAGATAGATAGATAGATAGATAGATAGATAGATAGATAGATAGATAGATAGGCAAGAAGACAGACAGACAAATAGATAGACAGACAGACAGACAGACAGACGGACGGACGGACGGACGGACGGACGGACGGACGGACGGACGGACAGACAGACAGACAGACAGACAGACAGACAGACAGACAGACAGACAGACAGACAGACAGACAGACAGACAGACAGATAGATAGATAGATAGATAGATAGATAGACGGACAGATATATAGGTAGAAAAACAGACAGACAGACAGACAGTCGGACAGATAGATAGATAGATAGATAGATAGATAGATAGATAGATAGATAGATAGATAGATAGATAGATCGATCGATCTAAAATTACGGATTTACCTTACGACATGAAACAAAACCTTATTATGAGTGTTACCGACTTCCTGACTGTGTTTTCTGCCAGTGGGAATCCCCATCTACCACTTTGAGTACCTCTGGTCTAGCTTGTCACCGCCGCTCATATATACGCCTCTTATTCTGGCCAAAATGGCTTCGCTTAAACTGCTGTTGTGTATGAGTGGCCAGGACAAGCCTACACATTCATGTAACAGCACTGGTTACCATGACAACGTTTTTTTTGCTTGATCGTTGAAGTTCCTTAATTTGTCCCATTAACGTGATTGTTTTAATGATTGCGGTTATTGTTTTGTGATTATTGATATAACCCAACCGCCCCCCCTACCCCTCCACATCGATAGCTCTGTTGGACTACTTTCCTTTAACCCTCTAGGTTCTGCCCCCATTTGTGCTCGTGGGCGAATTCTAACTTCGTGGGAATTTGTTCTTGAGGGCATAATTAAGGTATTTTTCATGACCATTTGGTTTATTTATTGTGTATATGGGACACCGTGATCTAGAGGCAAGGTGCTCGCCTCTCATGCCGAAGGGTACCGGGTTCAAATCCCGGTCGGTGCAGGCATGTTGGAATTTTTGGGATTTTTTTCTCATATTTTCCGGTCCCTGATCCTATGGGAGGTAGGATCGAGCACCTAGTCTTCTCGGATAAGGACGAACAATTCGGAGGGCGAGTGTGCACGTTCCCGCGTTAAGATACTTTTGTCAGTTGGACATCGAAACGAGCAGGCCGAACAGGTCGCTGAGGGGGCAAAAATTCATCCCTACCACTCCCCCCCCCCTCCCCCCCCCCCCCGCGCCGACCGGCGCTGCATTGTGGCGACGACTTGCCTGCTCCAGATGTAACTGGGCTGCAATGGCACAAAGGGAAATTTTTCAAATGGGATGACAGAAGTATACAAAATACAAAATACAAAAAAAAAAAAAATGGTAGAAAACACTAAAAATAACTTACTTTTCTCGCGCCAAGTATTTGTGGGAACTGCAGCCGGGTGAAAAATGTCTGTGTTTCACTGGTGATACGCTTTGGTGTCCAGAGGGTTAAGAATCCAACGCCTGGATTGCCTAATCGTACTATAACCTATATTATAGAAATATTCGTCCGATTTTTAAAAAGACTTACGACCGGTCATACAGCTCGGATTTGCGTGATATTTTGACGGTGCTTCCCTTTGCAACCGGAGGAAGGTTCTTTTTGTAAATGTGGAGCTTTCCACTGGTGGAGAGGTATATTCTTTAGTTTGCTTTGTGTCGCTAATTGATCACCTCCAAGTTTGTTGTTTTTTTTGTTTTTTTGTTGTAGTTGTTTTCACGAACGCATGGTCTGATGAGCCCACGACGTCATCACTTCGTGCCGCTATTAAATAATTAATAGTCGTATATGCCCCATTAGAATGTTGTCAGCCCACGTATTCTAATTACAAAGCCAAATAGAGAAAATACTGAATTGTGTGCACTGTTTAGCAGCCGCTTGTAATGTAAACAATCAGGCGTCCCTAACAACCACAGAATTGTGTTTTCAATTTTCTCTGGCCACCCAAGGTCCCGCTTTGGTACTAGCCCAACCACTACCCCTACGTCAGTCCGACATAGATTTCCGTAGGTCTGGTAGGTGTACTGTAGGGGCGGGCTCCCTACATTTAACTTGAGTCGGTGCCATGTCAGAACACCATCGGATCTACGTAGTAACGACGTCATTCCTATGTGCTATCTTGACACCAATCCTACCGGCCATGTTAGCATGTCCCACAAAAATGTTCACCGCAGATCAATAAATGATTTCCATAGGGCTACTGACTGGAAACCTTTGCCAGGTCATATCTAGGGTAATTTGGGTTTCCAAGCTTCATACAGCCCCTCATGCTATAGGTACCAGGTTCGATCTCCGGACGGTGCAGGCATGTTGGATTTATTTATTTATTTATTTATTTATTTATTGTGTGTGTGGTGGGGGGGGGAGTGTGTGGAGGATTCCTATCCTTGATCCTAAGGTAGGTACGATCAAACATCTAGTCTTCTCGGATAAGAACGTAAAATTCGGAGCGCCCATGTGCACGCTGCGGATATTAAAGATACTTTAGCAGTTGAAAGTCGCGAAGAGCAGGTCGAACAAGGCCGCTGCAAAATCCTAAAAAAAAACTAAGCCATACCACACAAAAAACACACATAAACAATAAAAATAAAAATAGAAACAAGAAACGTGAGGTGTAAGTGCCAAGAGCAGTAATCCCCCCATAACAGAGACATAAACACTGTTTTACACGGCTTAGGGCTTCATTAATTCCAACTCTGGTACTGCCTAAACCTGTGTACTCACTACTAACCAAAGCACATACATATACCTCTCTCTCCCCCTCCCCCCCCCCCCCTAGAAACTATGACCTCAATTACGCAAATTGATTTTTGTTCGTACATCAAGGACAGGTAACTGATACACAATAAATATCCATGTCTCATATGACTGTACTGTGTACCGTGCACTGTGTACTACACGACAAGTGTGATGGCAGTCTTGGAGCCTGAGGCAACCACACACTGTAATCAGCTGAGATCAAAAGACAAAATAAATGATGAAGAAATTAGGAACGTTGACCCTGAAATTATCTTAGATGATAAGATAGGGCGAGGATCTTATTAATGTTGGGGAGGGTGGTCAACAGAAACAGAGAGAAAGATAAAAACAGAAAAGAGTGAAAGAAAGAAAGAGAAAACAAGAAAAAAAGAAAGAAAGGTAGAAATAAAGATAGGCTGAACGAATAATGCAAAGAACAAAAGGAAGAAAGAAAGGTAGAAATAGAGAAAGACAGAAGAAAGAAAAGAAAGAAAAAAAGAAAGGTAGAAATAAAGAAAGACAGAAGAAAGAAAAGAAAGATTAAAAGAAAGAGAGAAAGAAAAGTAGACATGAAAAAAGACGGAAGAAATAATGGACGGACAATATAAGAAGAAAAAAAGAAAGAAAATCAGAAGGAAAGAAAGAAAATGTCAGAAGAAAAAAAAAGAAAAAGAATGAATGCAAGAATGAATGAATAAAAAATATGAATGAAATGGAAGATTTATACCGAGCAATCAGCAATCAGCTAAACCAAATGAATATTTAGGAAAAAGAAACAACAGTGGTTAATGCCCGGAGTTCAAACATGGTGACAGTGGATCGATAGCAACACCGGCACACAAGAAACAGTAAAAATGTGGTGTTAGCACAGGTAAGGACCATTTCACAAAGGAACATGAGATAGAGAAATGCATACGTACTTGGAAAGAGGGTGACATTTCCAGTCCAAAATGCCTGGGAGAAAAGGACAGAATGAGAAAGAGAGGGGTGGGAAATGGGGCGAGGGGCGTGGGAATGGTGGAGAGAAGAAGTTGCGGAGAAAAATAGATAGGGGATGAGGAGGTATTAGAAACGAGAGAAAATTGGGAGACGGGGGTTGGGTTTGGGACGACGGTGAAAAGACAGGAAGATGGAGAGAGGAAGGAAGGGGATAGAAGAGAAAATAGAGAAAGAGTAAGAGAGGAGAAAATAGAGAAAGATGGAGTGGGGAGAGATCAGAGACTAGAGCAAAATGGAGGCAAGGAAGGGGTAGACGAGAAAAGAAAGACAGATGGAGAGAGAAAGGGAAGGGTACAGGAGGAAAAAATCGTACGAAAGAGGAAGGGAGCAGAAAAGAGAGACAAACATGGAGAGAGAAAGGAGAATTTTGAGGAGAAATGAGAAAAAATGGAGAGGGGAAGAGAGAAATTGTGAAAAGGAAATAGAAAGACAGAGAGAAGATGCGATCGAGGGGAAAACAAGACGGGAAAGACAGGGGAATGAGGAAGAAAGGAAAGAAGGGCGAACAAAGAAAGGAGCAATTATAGGAGAAGTGAGAGAAAGATAGGGAGAGGGAAGAGGGAGGTGCAGAGGAACACATCGGGTACAGATCTGAAGGATTCGAAGACAGAGGAAAGGAGGAGAAAAATGAGATAGGTAGACAAAGAAAGGAGGAATTACGGGAGAAGTAAGTGAAAGATAGGGAGAGGCAAGAGGAAGGTATAAAGATAGAGTAACAGATCTGGCAGAGATCTGAACGACGCGAAGGAAGAAGAAGGGCGGAGAAAAGAGAGAAATATAGACAGAGAAATGAGGAATTACGGGAGAAGTGAGACAAAGAGAGAAAGAGGGAGGTATAGAGGAACAGATCTGGCAGAGATCTGAAAGACGCGAAGGAGGAAGAAGGGTGAAGCAAAGAGAGAAATATAGACAGAGAAATGAGGAATTACGCCAGAAGTGAGGCAAAGAGAGACAGAGGACAGAGGGAGGTATAGAGGAACAGATCTAGCAGAGATCCCAACGATGCGAAGACGTCAGCGAAGCCATGTCATGTCAGCAATCAGGAAGCCGGATCCGCTGAAGAATTGCAGCCCTAAGTTCACAGCCCCGGGCACTCAGGAAGGATACGGGAAATCTGATCTCCTTTCAACATTAAATTTCAAAATCAAGATGATGAGGACCTGCACAATGTGAGGTAGGAGGGGAAGAAAATTATTGAGAGGGGGGGGGAAGGTGGCGAGAGGGGGAGAGGAGGAAAGAGAGAAGGGGGAGATTATAGCGGGAGAAAGAGGGAGAGAGAGAGAGAAAGAGAGACACAGACAGACAGTCAGAGAGAGAGAGACAGACAGACAGGCAGAGACAGTTAGAGAGAGAGAGAGAGAGAGACAGAGAGTGAGAGGGACAAAGAGAGAGAAAGGAGGTGCAACACAAGGCGTTGCAGTGCTCACACAATGGCTTAAGTCAGATTTTGGCCCAAATCGCATTGTCCTTACATGTTTTTCTGGAGGCAAAACCCAAAACTGACATGTCCACAACAACAACGACAACATCAGCAGCAACAACAAAAATGCATTAATCGGTGCCCGCAAAGACAACCTAAGCTCCTGACACCAAAAGATTAAAATAAATATCTTATTTTCATAAACAGTTTCACATTTTTTACTTTTCTCAAAACCGTAAAAACTGAGAAAGGCCATTTTGTTAACATAGTCACCCTAAGCAAAACAACTTTAATATGGAAGGAAAGGGGTGGGGCAACCGCAGTGTACAAGTGTTCTTAAGTTGTAGAGAAATGCGTCAGAAACTTGATAGTTTTCGACAAAGACGTACTTTGGTTCCCACACTAAGGTGTGTTCGCGGCAAGCGTAACGTACAGGAAGATTTGAAAATGTGTCGGCCGATAAAACTGAAACAGTGATGATAACTAGCTCGGACGTCATTTCAAAATAATATACAACAAAGTCTTCTCACAGTTTTCGTGACCTCCTTTAGCTGGCTCTATCACGAAACCGCGCAGGCGCCAAGAACTTAAATTTTACAGGAGAGGGAAAAAAGCTGCTTTGCGTGAAGAATGTTGTTACAGGCACGTACGTCCCCCAAGTTTTTTTTGCGCTAGGGGTGCGTATTTTAAAGCCTTTTGAGACTCCACAGCTGGAGAGCTCCTCCCTAAATACTCCTAACAACAGATTTTATTAATTATACTTTCAGATTTTGTCTGTGCTTTCCTCCTGCTTTTTTGTTGAAAGGGTAGGGGGCAGGGTTAGAGATTCGATAAGATTTAAAGTTGAGGTTAAGGACGGGGTTAGGGATAGTACCTGTACGTACGTGCCCTTAGAAGAAAAACGCTGGGGGTGCGCATGTACTTATAGCAACAGCCTTGCTTGAAATATGTTCCTTATCTTAAATACATTTTTACCTACATACATCACATTTAAATAGGCCTATAGTTCAAGGAGTTTATACAGTATTTGGTAAAAGATGCATTGTCATCTTCACTTGTGCGAATACACCTGTGCAAGTTTAGTGATAAGGCCTATAATGTGGTACACTGAATTCATTCATCCCTGAACCACAAAACAGACCAAAGTAAACTATGCTGTTTGTTCCTCTGCAGATATTGATATACTGTCCACCTGCCAAGTGCACTTCATTAGTGTTCTTGAAATAGAGACAGTACTGTCAATTACTGAATAAGCCAGGGGTCGACAACCCACCAGAAAAGAAGAGCCATATTTGAGATTTAAGATAAAATTGGACTTAAGGATGAGCCGCGGTACGCCTGCAGGTGTATCTACCAATGCCATTTTGTTTCTCACTTAAAGATTTCTTTGTTTTTCTTTACCGCTAATTGAGAAAAGGAAAGCGCCATAGTTGAAAGCTACAAGAGCCGTGAATGCTGGCCCCTGGAATAGCTGAACTTTTATTCGTTTTGTTTCGTTTAGGTTTGATGTCTCTTTTTAATACAGTAAGGCTATAACAGAAACATTGTCTAAGGCCTTACACCAGACACCTAATGGTCAGTGCCTTGACAACACAAGGCAGAAAAAAAGACTTTCGACACTGCCCTATGCAGGATTCGAACCGGGATCTCTCTTACATCAGTCAAAAGTTCTAGTTTCCCGGTAATAGTTACAGGTGAAGGAAAATAATGGTTTGGTAGATCAAACCTGACATCGTTTGGATACACTGATATTTGATGATGTACTTACTCCACGGAGTTCAATGGTCCGAGGTCATTCGTGGGCCATAATAGGCCCGCACTTTTATACGGCCAGTAAACCATTGCTCTAATAACGCGTCGAAGCGTTTGTTCTCGCGGTGGCATCGATAAAATAAATATGCTATAGAAATCTGAAAGTGTCGCTGACATCGCTAACCTAGCGTGAAGTTTTGTGGGAAAAATTGATTCATTTATTGATCTGCGGTGAACATTTCTGTGGCACATGCTAACATGGCCGGGTCAGCTTTCTAATTTAGATCAAACTGACGTAAGATTTTTCTATAATCATCAATTAGAATATTATCTTTTTTTTCCGGGGTACTTTAGAACCGTTTATAGACTACATCCTGCAAAACAGATAGATAGATAGATAGATAGATAGATAGATAGATAGATAGACAGACAGACAGACAGACAGACAGACAGACAGACAGACAGACAGACAGACAGACAGACAGACAGACAGACAGACAGACAGACAGAAAGATAGATAAATAGATAGATAGACAGACAGACAGATGGAAGGATGGATGGATAGAGGGAAGGAGGAAGGCAGGAGGGACAAACCAATAAACAGACAGACAGACAGACAGACAGACAACCCCATGAACATCAGCAACCTTTAGCGGGTATTAATTGGAAATGGTAGCTGACATTAACCAGTAAATGAACTGAAATCTCATAGCTCTTCACATTATTGGTGTACTTTGATTGCCCGAATGCATTCAAATATTTATCCCAGCGGAGAGGTCTATGAATTCCAGAGATATGGCGTTGGAATAACCCATACAATGTAGAATCCCAGCGGAGAGGTCTATGAATTCCAGAGATATGGCGTTGGAATAACCCATACAATGTAGAGACTCCCTAAGAAAGGATTGGGGCACAGATCTAACCAACGAAATCAAATCAAATTTTATTCAAAGATAAATGAGAAAACAGCCCAAGTGAGGTTTTCCCATTTTAAAAAAAATGATTTTGAAGTTGTTCATAAGGTCCGTAATGTACAGCGGGAGCAATGGTCCAGTGGTTAGCGCGTTTGACCTGGACACAACAGCTCCCCGTTTCGAATCCCTGATCATAATGGTAGGTAGGACCAATCATACCTAGTCTTCTTGGATAAGGACGAAAACCTCGGAGGGCCCTTCTGCTCGTCAAAAATACCCTGGCAGTTGGAAATCAAGAAGAGCCGGCCGAACAGGCCGTTGGCCGGGCAAAATCAAATAAGATTGATCCCTACTACTACTCTCTCTCTCTCCCCCCCCCTCCCCCCCAAAAAAAGACCCCGACCAGCGCTGCACTGTGGCGCCGATGTCTCTGCTCCAGTTGTAACTGGGCTGCAATGACACTAAGGCAAATTTCCCAAATGAGATTAAAGAAGTATACAAAATACAAAACCACTAACACAAAAACGTATGATCAAAACAGTAAATCATGTTATCATGATGTTTCCAGCCCGAAATTCAATGTTGCAGTTACGCCCCACAACACAAAAGGAGCATTGTTGTTCAGTTTTGTATCTGGAGTGAAACTGTTTGTTTGTGAGGTCATCTGGAACCTGCGTCCTAACGGAAATAAAGCTGATGGGCTTAAAGCTGCTTCAGGGGAGTATTGTTGCAAGAACTTCACAGCTAGGCTTGTTTGTAGCAAAGCTATCCTGACAACGATCAAAGAGAAATAACTGTACAGGTAAACTAGGGAAACAGAGAGGGACAGAGAGACAGGAGATAAGAGAAAGAGCGAGGAACTGAAGGGAGTAGGTAGAGATGGATAAAAAGAAAACAAGTCGGGGAGAGAGGGACAGAGAGAGAGAGAGAGAAAGAGAGAGAGAAATGGATAGTCAGAAAGAAGATGAGAGAAAGACCGAGGAACTAAACGGAGTAGGTAGAGATAGGGCGATATTGAGAAAAGAAGTCGCGGAGAAAGAGAGAGAGAGAAAGAGAGAGAGAGAGAGAGAGAGAGAGGTGGAGAGAGAGAAGGATGGAAAGTCAGAAATGAGATGATTAAAACAGCGAAGAACTAAAATGAAAAGGCCGAAGAAAGACAGAAGGTAAAAGAGAATTTGTTTGAGGTTCAGTTTGGAGACGCACGTGGACACGATAACGGCCATGTTGTCCGAGGGGAAAAGTAAGACGATAGACAGAATATAGCAGAATGACAGGACAGAAAGAGACCCTGGCAGCAACGCCCACCAACCACCCGCAGGTCAACAGAACGAATGTGGGGGAGTTTTCAATTTGAGTTTGAGTTTGAGTTTGGGTTTAACGGCTCATCAGCCCAAAAGGCTTTGCGGCTTTCACGGTATCTTGATTTGGGTCAGTTTTCAGCTTTCAGATAGTTATAAGCTCAAATAAACATGAGAAAGCAGATGGGAGAAATACGGTGGCTGAGAGAACGAAAGTGGCAGAAAAGATTGAGAGGGATAGAGAGAATACACCGGAGACGTGGCTCAACAAAGATTGAGAGGGATAGAGAGAATACACCGGAGACGTGGCTCAACAAAGATTGAGAGGGATAGAGAGAATACACCGGAGACGTGGCTCAACAATGATTGAGAGGGATAGAGAGAATACACCGGAGACGTGGCTCAACAATGATTGAGAGGGATAGAGAGAATACACCGGAGACCTGGCTCAACAATGATTGAGAGGGATAGAGAGAATACACGGGAGACCTGGCTCAACAAAGATTGAGAGGGATAGAGAGAATACACCGGAGACGTGGCTCAACAAAGATTGAGAGGGATAGAGAGAATACACCGGAGACGTGGCTCAACAATGATTGAGAGGGATAGAGAGAATACACCGGAGACGTGGCTCAACAAAGATTGAGAGGGATAGAGAGAATACACCGGAGACGTGGCTCAACAAAGATTGAGAGGGATAGAGAGAATACACCGGAGACGTGGCTCAACAAAGATTGAGAGGGATAGAGAGAATACACCGGAGACGTGGCTCAACAATGATTGAGAGGGATAGAGAGAATACACCGGAGACCTGGCTCAACAATGATTGAGAGGGATAGAGAGAATACACGGGAGACCTGGCTCAACAAAGATTGAGAGGGATAGAGAGAATACACCGGAGACGTGGCTCAACAAAGATTGAGAGGGATAGAGAGAATACACCGGAGACGTGGCTCAACAAAGATTGAGAGGGATAGAGAGAATACACCGGAGACGTGGCTCAACAAAGATTGAGAGGGATAGAGAGAATACACCGGAGACGTGGCTCAACAATGATTGAGAGGGATAGAGAGAATACACCGGAGACGTGGCTCAACAAAGATTGAGAGGGATAGAGAGAATACACCGGAGACGTGGCTCAACAAAGATTGAGCAAAACAAATATGAAAATACAACTCGATGCTGAAATAATGTTTATCATGCCTTTCATTCCTGGCACGTTCATGGTTGTATCCCGATGTTGAGTAAAAATCTGCAATACACAAGACTAGGAAGGGAGAAGCACGCAGAAAGAGAGACAGATGGGGGAGGTGTGGAGGCAGAAACCTGACAACGATAATTGAAACAATTGGAACAATTGGATTCATTTTTGCTGTTGTTGTTGTTGTGGTTTTTTTTCCTGTCCATGACTCACTTAAATCTGTAATTACTTGGGCAGCAGCGAGAAGCCAGGGCCGATATAATTATATGAGAGAGAGAGAGAGAGAGAGAGAGAGAGAGAGAGAGAGAGAGAGAGAGAGAGAGAGAGAGAGAGAGAGAGAGAGAGAGAGAGACAGAAACGAATGCTCACAGGGTTTGGACATTTGTAAGAAATATTCTGAAAGGGTCCATGTAAATTCATTGTCTTGCATGTCTCCTTTGTCTTATGTGTTTTGTAGATCACGACAGTATATTTGTGTATTTGTAGACCAGGTACATGTGACAGAGAGAGAGAGAGAGAGAGAGAGAGAGAGAAAGAGAGAGAGAAGGCAGAAGGAGAGAGAGGCGGTAAAAGAGCGAGAAGGACAGAGAGAAGGAAAGCGGGAGAGAGAGAAGAACGGAGGGAGGGGGGGGGGAGACGGACACTGCAGAATATCAATTGAAAACGTACCTATATTTGAAACCCAAGCGATTTTCATTCCAGAGGCCTTAAAACTCCACCCTGAAGCCTCCATAAACAAAGATTCTCATCATTCGTCCGAGCTTTCCATAAGTTTTTGTCCTACTAAAGCTACGTTTTCATGTGTACGGAAACGGAATCGGCAATGAAAACGTCAAAAAAAAACCTTCAAGTAATGAAATAGAATATTTTCAGTTGTAAGGGAACGCCGTTCCCGGACACAAAGAAACACTTTTTCTTTTTACAACTTGATGATGGATTTTTGACCTTTCCGTTTCCGTACACATGAAAACACGCACATGTCTTCACGACTTTCAGGTTGAAAACTCCTGCTCTAGAGGCAAAAAATTCCTTCTGTCTTTCTCTCCGTCACGCCCACTTTCGCCCTAAATAGCAATTTATCATTCTATCTTGTTTCTACTGTACTCTTCATTTCACGGTCCGTTGGAAGACTTCCCATTGCTGACTGCGTCCACAGATCTTGAGTAAATATCAGCGCTCGTTATCACAATGAGTTGGGGGAATCTTTCTCGTGATTTGATTCTCTGGATCTTTCATGCCATTCTTCGTGTGCTGGCTCTAACTGTTAAACTGCATAAAATGATGCATTTGCACAAGTACAGATGATAACTCTTTTGGCTAAATTCTGTGACTCCTTGACGGAATTTCATTTTTTTCCATTCATTAAAGGTTAAATTGGTGGTGGTAATTGGGAAGGCGGGGGGGGGGGGGGGTCAATATTTCAAATGGTTATTTCTGCAACTCAAAATGCAGTTCACATGAAGATTAGATTTCAAGTAAAACAGTTGTTGTTTTTGTTGTTGTTTTTAATATCACCCCTCTCTTTCTCTCTCTCTCTCTTTCTCCCACCCCTCTCTCTCTTATCTCTCTCTTTCTCTTTTCCCCTCTTCCCCTCTCTCTCCCTCTCTTTCAATTCTCTGCCTGCTATCTGTGTGTGTCTGAGAGAGAGAGAGAGAGAGAGAGAGAGAGAGAGAGAGAGAGAGAGAGAGAGAGAGAGAGAGAGAGAGAGAGAGAGAGAGAGCAAAAATAGCACCAAAAGGAGAAGGGGGTTAAGGGTACCTGTTGTTACTTTCATTTCAAAGGGGGGGGGGGCTAGGGGGTGTCTCAGATACTAATCATAGCTTTGAAAAAAAGGGGGGGGGGGGAGATAAACCGCAAATATTTGAAACTCCCTTGTTCTAACCATATCTCCCTCTGCAGGTTTGTTGACTCAACTATAACTGGTTGCCAGAGAAACGACCGCACACCACGCCAGGAAAGATGTTGGAACTACAAAAAAAACCCCAAAAAAGCCAGAAACATAAATGATAACAATAGATACTACAGTCAGTGGCGGGGGGGGGGGGGTACATGTTGGTGTAAAGGTAGGGTGCTCGCCTCTCATGCCGGAGATACCGGGTTCGATTTCCAGTATCTGCAGGCATATTGGAATTTTTTTTAGGGAAAACTTTCTGCCCCCGATCCTATAGTAGGTAGGATCGAGCATCTAGTCTTCTCGGGTAAGGAATAAAAGCTCGGAATGCCCGTGTGCACGTTGCGCAGGTTAAAGATACCTTGGCAGCTGAAAGTCGAGAAGAGCAGACCGAACAAGGCCGCTGCCCAGGCAAAATTAAAAAAAAAACAACAACATCCCTACCACAAAAACACAAAATACCTTAATAGGAAAAATAAAAACGAGAAACGTGAAGTGTAAATACCAAGAGCAGCGAACCTCCTAATATAAAGACACATCGAAACAGTGGGGAATTCAAAACGAAACAGTTTTGCAGCTACAAGACAAGAGTAGTATTAATTGTGGCCCGTCACGTCAAATCGGTAATGAGATCGGATTTGGCCGTATGGAATCCTCATTTAGTCATTTCCATTCAGGAAAACAATTTTGTACACACATAGAGAAGATAACGAGGCAGTTATAATCAAAACGAAAACCTCAGTTTCCACCGAAATCAGCCCTGGTGGCCAATAAAGTGCTACTTTTCCACCACTAGGCTCTTGCGACTTTACTGCCAATGTGAGAAACTTGAGTCCAATCTCGATCCCAAACAAAATGCGTGATTTTTAACCCTCTAGCTCCCAGCGTACTATATTAACACGTTATACACTGTCGTACCTAGTATTCACTAATCTTTCTAGTATCCTTTCTTCTTGATTTTAAACACAGTTTCAAATTGATCAACAAAGAAGTTTTCATGATTAATATTGATATTTTTGCAAAATTATTACTTGACTAGTTTAAAATAGCCTCGCCTGTCTCAGAACTTTTGGACAAATGTGTCTAGGCATTACAGGGTTAACAACATTTGCGGCTCGTTCATACAACTTGGATTTAAGTGAAATTTTTATGGTGCCCTCCTTTCAACCTGCATTTTTTTTCCTCTGGAACCCAAGAGCCAATGAGTTGATCATTTCCTGCAAAGGTCTCGGTGCTCACATTTGAACATTGCATCAATTAATCTATCTTTTTGTTTCTGTTGAATCGGTTTGAAGTGACGTCTTTTGTCTTTTATCGTTCGTAGAATGAGACAGTTACTAGTCTATTGTGTTTCAAAGAAAGAAAAAAACGTATCACATGTACCGATCTTGTTAAACACAAGATCATGGAGAATAGAAAAAAGGGTCGTTCTGGATTATTACGGAAGTTCTGCCAATTGATTTTCTTTTCAAACAAAAATTATATATATTTATTGAACACGCATAAATAATGGAATCTCTCACGAGCCTTGGTGTGCCCGCTCGATCCTGTGTATGGCGTATTGTAGTGCACTCAACATTTCAAAAACGATGTAGGAAATGAAAGAAAAGACTATTTGAAAGAAACCTGATCTGTGAACTCTTCACGTGGAGGAAGTTGGGGAGAAACAGGCCGGAAGACAAAAGGAGGATAAGATAAGACATCAAAGGCCTTGCAATCATTTCCTCTATTTTGACTAACACAGAGAGAGAGAGGGAGAGAGAGAGAGAGAGAGAGAGACAGAGGGAGAGAGACAGAGAGAGAGAGAGAGACAGAGAGAGAGAGAGAGACAGAGAGAGAGAGAGAGAGAGACAGACAGACGGACAGACAGACAGACAAACAGACAGACAGACAGACAGACATACAGATATACATACATACATACATACATACATACATACATACATACAGACAGACAGACAGACAGACAGATATACATACATACATACATACATACATACATACATACATACATATATACATACATACATACATACGGACAGACAGACGGACGGACAGACAGACAGACAGACAGACAGACATATATACATACATACATACATACATACATACATACAGACAGCCAGACAGACAGACAGACAGACACACACACACACAGATAAAAGGGAGTGGATGTATCTGTGTATGCGTGTGTGTGTGTGAGTGAGTGAGAGAAGGAGGAAGATAGGAAGACAGAGAGGAAGAAGAAAGAGAGCGAGGAAGAAGGAAGAGAAGGGAAGAGAGAAAGAGACAGAGACAGAGAGAGAAAGAGCGGGGCAGAGAGAAAGAATCCCAAGATACACTTAATTCTTCAATTAAAAAAAATACCCTTGCAACCTTGTAGTACCCTTGCAGGATTCAAGGACACCCCCCCCCCTCCCCACTCCCCAGCCAAAAATTGCCTGTGAGCTTCAAAAGCAAAGAAAAAAAAATAAACAAGTTAAAATTAAATCCTCGTTAGAAAGGGTGGCAAAGCCGTTATCCCTCCACAAGTATGTGTGCCCGTGCGTGCATGCTGTGGTATGCCTAAGCATTTGTTGATTAGGCTTAACGTATACATACATGTGTGAGTAAGCCTATAATTATTTGTGTGCGCATAGTGCTGATGTCTAGCAATGGGGGAAGATATAAAGCATTAAGTTAATAGAATTGGAGAAACTGGATATTTGAGTGTAATATGAAGGAAATTGAATTTTTTGGAGAAAAATGAATGCAAGAAACAAACTGTGGTGATCCAAGGTGTCGGTATTCATTGATCTAGTTTTTGATACACGGATTATGACAGATGAGAGAGCGACAGAGAGAAAGACAGAGAGAGAGAAAGAAAGAAAGACAGACAGAGAGAGAGAGAGAGAGAGGGAGAGAGAGAGCGACAGACAGAGAGAGAAAGAGTGTGAGTGTCTGAGTTAGTGTGAGAGAGAATGAGACAGAGACAAAGAGAAAGAGTGTGAGTGAGTGAGAGAGAGAGCGAGAACGAGAAAGAAAGACAGAGTGAAAGAGAAAGAAAGAGTCTGAGAGAGGAGGGGGGGTGTGTAACGAGAGAAAAAGAGTGAGAGTGAGTGAGAGAGAGAGCGAGAACGAGAAAGAAAGACAGAGTGAAAGAGAAAGAAAGAGTCTGAGAGAAGAGGGGGGTGTGTAACGAGAGAAAAAGAGTGAGAGTGAGAAAGAAAGACAGGTGGGGACAGACTGACATACACACAAATAGACAGTGCAAGAGACACACTGACAAAATGTATCTGTGAAAGAGCAATTTTTCTGGGGGGGGGGAGAGGGGCGATGTGGGAGGGGGAGAAAGTAACAAATGGCAACAATTAAGCGGATGATAAAAAAACAACAACAGCAATTACAGAAACAACAGCAACAAAAAAGGAAATGTCAGGACTACACATTCCCTACATGCATTCTGTTTGGAAGGAAATTATTGTCCCTCCCAACTCACCACCACCATAGCCCCACCTCTCCCCTTTCCCTGTTGTACTTTTACAATTTACGTGTCAAAGTCACAAAATTCCAATATAATGTGCTTGAGAATCTGAATGAATTGTCTCTCACTTACAATACACATCAAGAGCAAATAATAAGACAAATAATATAGGAACAGGCAGACCAAAATCTGATGTCTAAAGCTGGTGGCGGACTGAGCCAGGTCAGCTTTGGTCTACGTCTTAAGCTGGCCATGCACTTACAAACTAAGTGCATTTGATCAAGCGGATCGAATCAAAATTGTCTTGAGGCAGCTGACGGGCAGAGAGACCTGACATACTGAAGTGCTGATTTGATTCGGTGTGGGAGAGAAAGGGCGAGCGAGAGCGAGAGAACGAGAGAGAGAACGAGAGAGACATAGAGAGAGGAGAGAGAAAGTGAGAGAGAGGGTATGCGAGTGAAAAAGAGGCAGGTTGAGAGGGAGAGAGAGAGATGGGGTGTACGAGAGGAAAAGAGGCAGGTTGAGAGGGAGAGAGAGAGAGGGTTTGCGAGAGAAAAAGAGGAAGGGTGAAAGAAAGAGAGAGAGTGTGTGTGCGAGAGAGAGAGAAAGAGAGAGAGAGAGAGAGAGAGAGAGAGAGAGAGAGAGAGAGAGAGAGATTAAATAAGACTGACTGAAAAATCCGCGAACACAGCAAAATTTTCTTCAGTCTTTCTCCGGTTGTCGTTCTCTCATTCCTTAGTCTTTCATTTTCTCAATTAACCCCCTGCATAATGACACATTCTGAGTTCCCTCTTAAAGACAATCCAAACAAAAATTATTGAGCTGGCACGGATTTTCCAAAAATAATTCATAATTGACATCTCCAACTTGTCACAAGTTTTAAAAGCGCTTCTTCTCGGCTTCTGTAATTCGCATCTCAAAGTAAATTGGATGAAATTGTTTCGAGGGTTTGCTAGGCAAAGCTGTGGTGAGGATGAAATTAGACTGACAGAGACGTAAATGTATAGACAGACACAGAAACGTAAAAGTATAGACAGATACAGAGACATAAATGTACAGACGGATACAGAGATATAAATGTATAGACAGACACAGAGACATAAATGTATAGATAGACACGGAGACATAAATGTATAGACAGACACAGAGACATAAATGTATAGACAGACACAGAGACATAAATGTATAGACAGACACAGAGACATAAATGTATAGACAGACTCAGAGACATAAATGTATAGACAGACACAGAGACATAAATGTATAGACAGACACAGAGACATAAATGTATAGACAGACACAGAGACATAAATGTATAGACAGACACGGGGACATAAATGTATAGACAGACACAGAGACATAAAATAGACACGGAGACAAAAATGTATAGACAGACACAGAGACATAAATGTATAGACAAACACAGAGGTATATTAATAAATGTATAGACAGACACAGAGATGGAGGAGAAGTTACTGGAAAATATTGATGGACGAGTAGTGCTTGATAACAGTGGTATGAAATCCCCCTAGGAAATGCACGGTCGAAACTGGATATGCATGAAAGTCCTTGGTTGTGTGTGATATATGAGAGTGTGGGTTGGGGAGGGGGTGGGCGGTATCTGTTTTTATACAGTGAGTGAGTGAGTGAGTGGGTGAATGAGTAAGAGGCTGTGAATGGAACATATTAATGGAATCATTCCCTGACGAGACACCAATGCATAATTTTTCATTCCATTTTTATTACTATTTTGCACTTTTTAGTAACTTACTATTGTGTGTATGTCTTAGTGAGTGAGTGAGTGAGTGAGTGAGTGAGTGAGTGAGTGAGTGAGTGAGTGAGTGAGTGAGTGAGTGAGTGAGTGAGTGAGTGAGTGAGTGAGTGAGAGAGTGAGTAAGTGAGTGAATCAATGAAGTGTGAACCTGTTTATTTCAGAAAAAAACAAGACAGAAAGTGCGAAAACGTTGATGAACGAGATAAAGTAAAGGGTCTTGAGGAAAGAGAACAGGGATGGAGAAGAAAAAAGAAAAAACTGAAGAGTTTGAATCTGATACACATTTGCAAGTGCCACTGGCGATAGACACACGTCAGAGGAAAAGCCAGGTAACTGAATCAGAAACAAAAATGACAACAACAACAACAACAACAAAAAAAAGACAAAAGAAAGAGTGAAACAGGGGAAAGAAAGAAATCTTTCAAATCCACCCCGAAATACGGAGGCTGGTGAGGAAATATCTCCGTTATTGCCTGAAGGTTTGACAGCACTGGTTTTTTCCAATCACATTCTGCAACATTCACTCCCTGCCCGGGAAGATGCACTGGTTCCCTGTTCCCAACAAAGCCTAGAGCCCTGGTTCACTACTCATTACGATGAATGCATCGGTAGCAACGAGGACACTTACTGCAACTGCTGCCATTATGAGCTACGATGCGGGACACAGCGCATGCAAACGGTTCACTTTATGTCCAGTATCACTTGTGACCACTACCTTTAAACAAAATTTAATAGCGTAACATCACTTGTCGCCCCTTGCATGCTGAAATCTGATGAGTTTACAAGACGAAAGTAGATTATACGGAATTTACTTCAGAGAAGAAGAAGAATCTACAGAATCAGAAAACGTCACAGTCAAGAATACATGAAAGTTTGCACATTTTTTTCGTTATTTTATAGCCTTTTGTACACCCTCGACGCTTTCCATGTCTGCATGTAAAACTGATTTCTGGCTCAAGTGTGACGTCTACTCGGTCTCAAAGCAGTGGTTTTTAATCTGGAATTTTTTTTACTTTTTTTTTTTTTTGGGGGGGGGGGGTGGATTTCAGAGAAGGAAGTGGTCCCTGGGCCCTGGAAAGTTACATGATATACAATACATGTATTATGAAAGTACAGAGTCGTGTTGTTGTTGTTGTCGTTATTTTTGTCCAGACTGTGCAAAAATCATTTCATGTTTAAACTCAATCTCTATCATTTAATTCCATTCACTCGATATTCATCAGATTAGTGGAATGGAACCTGGGTTGTTTGGGGGAGGGGGGGGGGAGGGCGATATGAATGTCGGAGGTGAAACAGGCTTTAAACTGCTTTAGAACCACTGGTTAAAGGGGATGTGGTGCTGAGCCCTGAACGACACAGCCATTTGCTGCCAGCAAAATGTACACCCAAGAAATAATGGCAGAAGCTGACGGTGTCTGACCGGGCTCATTATGATAGGGTCTTCCCGGATTTACTAAGAAAATATAAGAAATTATGCTGTCCACTGCTTATCGGCCAGCAGTTGACTGTGCTGTTCCGGGCTTAGTATGATACCCCTCCCTCTAAAGCGTCAGTGTGCGAAGGATGAAAGACAGGATTCTTATCGTAAGACAAAGCACAATTCCCAGTTCTTGGCCCAGCGAGATTGGAAACGTAATTCACTGTCACATCCCCATAGGCCGGCGCAGTGAGGGGGAAATCACACCTCCAGCTTGTGACGTGCACCTTATAAATTTTATAGTATGGATTTACGTTACTAAATGTCGTATTAAGTTGCGCTTCTCCGAATGTTTAAACGGTGGGTATTCCCACCGGAGACCGAGAGTGTTATTAGAGATTCTAGATGCAATAAGATGAGACAGCTAGCTCGTTCAGCATGAGCAGATTTCGCATCACCACCCAGCTTCACGAAAAAGTCATGAACAATGCTGCATTTTCCAAAGCCAGTGTAGGGAAAATATTGAACTTTGCTCATTGTTTAGCTATCGCGGTGGGCCTTTACTGAGATCACTTATTTTGTAACTATAACACCAATCACTGTAGGAAAACCCAGGCTATTCGTTTCTTAAGCGGTAGTAGCATTGTAACAAATCGGCGTCATTAATTTACCATATCAAGCATTCTTTTCATGTAATGCGCCATGCACCTCGGCCCCGATCAGGGCGCAAACTGTGTGCGCGATTTTTTAATTTTTTTTTACAGACGTGAAAAAGGGAGATCTAGTATCTTTGGTATCATGTAACCTCAAAATTGGGAAAATCCAGATTGATACCACCAAGGGTATCGACATCAGACATTAAATATCTGCTACTTTGTCAGTCGTTTGGCTTATCTCTCAGATCAGCAACGGCTGTAACTTTCACAGCGATATAATATATTTATCACGCCCTCTCTGTACATGTTGGCATGTATTCTGTGAAAATATAGATTACTGACAAGTAAAGAGAGGGGATCACTACTGGTCTGCTGATGCGGTACACACGGAAGGCTCAGCGAAACCACAGTTAGCGTGGATCAGTGGAGCAGCGTCGGCGGGGACATGGGGGGCGGTTGCCCCGGCCTCAACATTTTTAGGGGCGCAAAATATTTCAGAACTGTCACTGTTTCAGCTCCCTGTTGTGAAAGAAGTTTGTCAAAACGTAAATTAATCAAAACATATCAGAGGTCTACCTTAAGCCAAGAAAGACTGAGTAAGCTAGGAATTAGTCAATCGAGAGAGAATAATTTCAATACAGTTACTGGAAATTTTGTACAAAGGCCATTTTAAATAATTCTGAGTTCACTAGCATTAAATGCGTTTTACTTTAATTACAACATGTGCTTGGAGGGTAAGAGATTCAATACTGGACTGGTGGAAGGGACTCAGGGAATGCTAACCATCCACGGTTCAGGGGCTCAATACTTGCCTAGCCCCGCGCGCTGGAGACGCTCCCTACGCCACTGGCATAGAGTTAAGAGTAAGCCACAGCGGTAAACAGTGCCTGTTTGTAAGGAAGAGCTTACCACTTTTTTTACACTTTGAACTAACCCTAAATTATGGAGAAACCAAAGTGGGTCTAGAACCACACATTCTTCATGATGCAGACAGCCCTTTCTAACTTCTTGTTTACCACACTGACTGACCTAGTTTCGCAGTTTGGAAGAAATTATATATCTTTCTGTATTGATAACACAGATGGCGGCGTGCAGCATAATATTATTATCTAGTGAAGTAAATGAAACATAGCAAATGCGAGAGTAGTAGATAAGTAGCAATGTAGGGTCGATAAGAGAGCGACAAACTCGCTAACAAATTGCCTGCGTGAAGATAGTACGGCTAGAATAGCAAACCCAGACCTATTCAGATATGAATGCAATACCCGGTACACTTTATATTGCCTTCTCATTTACACGATTATAGATCAAGAATATTATCCAACTGCTGTAATGATGTAAGGTTGCGAATGTATTCAACTTGTGTAAGAAATCGCTCTCGGTAAATGAATAAATACACGAATCATTTCCACGATACATGATTTTGGCATAATAATAACAACAACATATCTTCTATATATATATCTTTTTCTAGGCTATATTATTGTTTTCTTTTTTCTGTCTATTTGTTCACTTTAAATCCCTTTACTTATTTACATATAAACATCTATCTATTACTTTTTATTCTGTTCTTTGAATTATATACTTATCTACTCAGTTATCGGTAATCACTGAGTCTTGCACATAACGAGTACACTCCACATTGCTTTTCAATCTGAGCCCCCCCCCCCCCTCCAAAAAAAATAATTTTAAAATATCGGAAATAAATGCAATAGGTAATCAATTATCGTCATGGTCAGTATGTCAAAGTACATTCGAACGATGATATCTATATCCAAAATCTTCAGACTCTACGCGAGCCTGCTATAGCTCTTAGGCTTAGACATTTTACCAAAACATTGGACTGGCTCGACAATACACCTTTTATAATAAAAAAAAAACAAAAAAACTCGCGGGATTTTTAAAAAGACCTAACGCCGCTCACAAAGCTCGCATTTGCCTGAAATTTTACAGGTGCATTCCTTTCGGCCTGCAGAAGGTTCTTTTTTAGATATGGAGACTTTGAAATATTGGGAGAAGTATTTGTTTTAACTTTGTTTTGTGTCGCTAATTTCGCCTCTGACGCTTTTGTTTTTCATGAACCCACGAGCCCTTGACAGTATCATTCCCTGAAATATCTCTGTGTGCATCAAGATGCGTACCATGTACACTGTGTAACGTCCTATCTATCTAGCTATAGATCCCTGAGTTTTGTGGATGACGTAAGCATCTCGGCATCTACGACAATCTGTCTACTTGTGCTTTTCGGTCTGCACTGGGGCTGTTTTTTGCTTTTTTACCACTCGAAGAACGGGGCAGTTACCCGCAGGATATTTAACAAGACCTAACACAGCTCATTGCAGTTCACGGGACACCTGAATCGACACAAAGGTCTTGAGCACCTTGATCTAACTGAAAAAATTGAGGACAAAAAAAAGCAGAGGTAGACAAATAAAAACATATCTAGAGAATTTGGACAGATGGGCCACAGGGGAAAACCAGGACAATATAGGCTTTTTGAGAGCATCCGAGCGGAGGAATGAGTGTCGAGCCGTGATAGTCGACATCTGTTCCAAATCCGACACTTGAAGAAGATCGCCGGTCATACATCTCGGAATTGCCTGAGATTTTACAGGTGCCTTCCTTTTTATCTGCAGAAGGTTTGTTTTTATTTTTAGATAATTATGTAGACTTGAAACGGGGGAGAAACATTCTTTGAGTTTGCATTGTGTCGCTAATTTCGACCCCCCATTCCTTCCTTTTCCATGAACACGGGACGTTATCACTTCCAGTGCCCAGATTATTTCATGAATGCTGGCGGGATGCGCAGGAAAGGGATTTGACTTATCTAAAAGTAAACAAACAAACAAGCAACAAAAAACCAACAAAATAAAACCTAAATGAAGAGGCAAAGTGCAGCAGATCCATTACTGCAGGGCCGGGTACCGGAGCGAGTGTTTAGATAAAGAAAGAAATAAAGAAGAAATGAGTAGATAAATACATAAATATTCAGGATCTGGCAATCACTAAAATTAATGTTACAGGTATTTCTCTTCAGCCCCCTCCCCCCCCCCCCCTTGGAAACTGACTAAAAGGCAGTTTGTACAGGAAGGCTGAACCACATATTAATCTAATAAAGTTAAGCTCCACACGATCTGGCACAGCGGTCGTGCCTGGCAGCGCTCGAGCAATCTCCTCATACTGAAATGGCTTTGGGGACAAAATATTATGAAGACACTAATCTTTGATTTTGCTCTCTGGAAAAAAGTGTCGCTATCATGAAATGAGAAAACATACTATGGAATTTCGGCAAACAAAGGAACGTGCAATAAAGTTGATTGCTTAGTGGTCTTTTCCACGGCATCCCCTCCGCTCCGCTATTTTACGGAAAAATGACGTGTGACAAAGTAAAACACTCTTTTCCTCTATAGCGGTGAGGAGAGGATCGGATGGGATGCTGTGGACAAGACCACTACAATGCTGTAGGCACCCATTTTTGCTATTGAATCTACGTCTTCAGACACAATATACTTTGTGATTAATTTTTTTGGCTTCCATGAGGGCATCTCAAAACTAAGAAAAAAAGAAAGATTGATATAATTGTTTTTATAATTATGTAAGGACCTTTTTCCCGTTCATAATTAAAACCAAACACAGCCCTAGTCAAAGTTGTGAAATAAACATGCAAAAACTTATAATTTTTCATAGTTAGGATTTTTTTAGTTCGTTCAAGCCAAATGCAAGCTGTACCTATAGATCTATATTTCTGGATACCAAATAGAACGGTAATAATCCTTTACGTGACGTATTTGCCAGGGGCAGCTGCACACATTGCAAATGAATTGCCCCGCGGACTTGCTAAGAAGTCTGCACCTAATGCTACCCCATAAATCCCGTGTAAGATCTATAGAAAATGCCGTGTCAGATCTAATAAATAAATATATCAGTGGAGAGGAACAAGGCCACTATTGAATCAGAAACAAATACAAGCTATCTATACTTGGGTCTACACGGAGCGCGTCTTGCATTATTCTTTCTCATGATTTACTTTTCTTTTGAAGTTTATTATGTAGTTTTTCTTGCTCTTTGTTGCAAGTGCAGGGACTCGCAAAATAGTACTTTTGATGTGGCAGCTTTGTATCAAGCACTGTGGCGAAATAAAAGTTCTGTCTCTCTCTCTCTCTCTGTCTGTCTCTCTCTCACTTTCTGTCTGTCTGTCTCTCTCTGTCTATCTGTCTGTCTGTCTCTCTCTCTTCATCCCCCCTCTCTCTCTTTATCTGTCTACCTGGCTAACCTCTGTGTGTGTAGGTGTGTGTGTGTGTGCAGGTGTGTGTGTGCAGGTGTGTGTGTGTGTGTGTGTGTGTGCTCATTTGTTCATTAGCGAGCCTGTCTGTACAGTGACTATAAACTCACATTCACACGGACAGCTGAACAAGAAACACAATTATCCCTATATTTACCAATGTCTTCAATATCGACTTTATTACCGTTTATTGTCATCGATTTCTGAAAGTCTGTTACGCCTGACTACAACAGTTCCTCTCCGTATTCATCAGTGGTTCTAAGATCTTAGGGCAAGGGTTTTATCTATTGCCCTACACGTGTTACTGCTCTTTGTCCACAGCATCCGCTCCGCTCCGCTGTTTTTACGGACAATGACGTTAAACATTCTTTGCTCCTGTATACTTGTCCACAGCATCCGTTCCACTCCGCTCCTCACTGCTATAGAGGCAAAAAGATTTTTTCGTAGGTCATTTTCCTCTCATGTGTTTCCACACTCATGTGTGCTTCGGTAGGGACAGGTTCTAAATTGTGATCACCAACTATTGTCACTGTTCGGCTTCACTTGAAAAGTGACTCCTACCGAAACACTTCCGTTTCAACAGACAGATCTGTGCTAAAAATACTTGCTGCCTCCCGTGAGGAGTCTCACATTAAGCTCATAACTATCACGATGTCAAACGTTGGACTTAAAACTCAAAGAATGTACAATGTATAATCTTTTCCTGGCAAAAATCTAGCGTGCCATGTGCTGTTAATCATCAAATGAATGTAAAGCGTGAGTCTAGAGTCTCGTCTCGTTCCATAATACAGGCGTATCATGCAGTCTGCAGAAAGTACGAATGTAACGCTTGACTTGGACACAAATTCAAGAGACAAGGAAGACAACATCTGCTTCTGAATTTGGAATGGATTTTCGCATAATGTGATCGGAATTCAAACAATCACACTATTCCGTTCGGTCCAGAATAGATTATGTAGACTGTCATTCAAGAGACACGGCCCAAACTGTTATTAAATTTGGAATGTAATTCCGCATGTTACAATCAGATTAAAAAATCAACCTACTTTTTTTTTTTGAATCCGAGATAAATCCTATAGACAGGATCACCTCAAGGGTGTTTTCATCAGTTTGATTGAATATTATTATTAAGCTCTCTGCTTGACGCCCTGAAGGTTTTGTGTAATCGTGAAAGGGAGCAGCCATCAGATCTTAGCCTACATTTGGATGACTGGAAGATCAAGAAATTACTTCCACGTGTGACTACTGCTGTCTCCGTCAACTGTAACAAATTAATCCTATTCTCCCCCCCCCCCTCCCTCCCCCCTCCAAAAAGAAAAAATCAACAGTTTTGACGTGTCGATATGAATGTGCAATGAGGTTCAAACAGTCTCTGCAGTGTTCAAACGCAAGCCGTAAGTAAAATGTTCGTGATCCAAACAGAACTTCCCGAAGGCGGGTTACGCATTAGTTTGATTCGTATTCTCTACGCTTTCAAAATAAAAGAAGACGAAGAAGAAACAAGACTCTTCAGGGATTCGTTTTCATTTTTTTGAAAGGGACTTTTAAGTAGGTCAGATTTTGAAATCTCTCCATGTAATAGCCCCAAGCTTTTGTCCCACATTCTTTATTCCTTTGAAAAAGTCGAAAATAGAGCTTCAAGAACAGATTAATTACGGGATTGTGCTCTATCTAATCTTGTTTTTCAAATCGGGAAAGAATGTCATATGCAACATAATATAATTAGATTACGTTATATCTTATACGTTTCCTGAAATGAGAGATTTTAATACACAGAGATCTTTCCAATACCACTTTGAAGTAGTAGTTCAGAAAGCGTTTTGTATTGATCGTTAGAATTCTCCTACCATTCTAAGAGGATTTTGGGGTTTTTCCAGAGGGTTCGATCTAGAGGGCAGAAAAATTCCCTGATGATTTACTGTGTCTTGGGTCACGAGCTGACCCGTGAAGATTGTTTTTAGGCCCGAGGGTAGTTCAGTGAGACGGATATGCCCTGGGGGCGACTGGTAATGTAGTGCAACAGGCACGGCAGGAAATCGCTCTCTTCCGGGCAGGACCGACTTCACATCATTATGGACCCCCGGGGCAGAGCAACAAGCTGCGGCCCACCCCCCCCCTAGCTACTCAACTACATGTTACTGAGAAACTCCAACACACCAGTCAAGCACAGGGCCCTGTTACGCATTCGTGCGGTGTGTGACACAGGCGCACAGTCAATCAACGGAAATTTCTCAACGCCCAGCTTATTTTAACACAAATCCTTTACTTTCCACACCGATGGTACACATTCGTTTCGTACTTGCAGACTTCCCTCTCACTCCCTCACACATACCTGTCGCATATAATATACCCCCACGTCCTTTTGCCTAGGGGTACAAACACAAAGGCCACCGAATTCGGTCACCGACCCACTAGGCGCTTTAGGTGAGAAGAACTGCACTACATAAACGGACCGAATCTAGATGGGCTCTATGTGCAGTTGTTGAAATTATATAGTGCAATTCTTCTCACCTAAAGCGCCTAGTGGCTCGGTGACCGAATTCGGTGGCCTTTGTGTGGCTACCCTAAGATCTGTCCCTCGTGTTTCCGCCCCAAGCGTGCCACATACATAAAATTGTTCAATTGCAATGACAAACAACAGCGCGATGCTGAGCACACCAGAATGCTCTCGATGTCCAAGGCCGTAAACACCCGTACTACAATTTAATCTGACTTGTAACAGGCCCCCTCTAAACCCTTGGGGCCTCTAAGCAACTGACCATTGTGCACGTGCGTTAAGACGGTTCTGCTTTGGAGGCCAAGGTAGAGAGAGAGATAGAGAGAGAGAGAGAGAGAGAGAGAGAGAGAGAGAGAATCTGTTCCGGGGCCGTAATTAAAGACAACTGATGTCCCGCATAAGCAGAGCTCACAAGGGGTGCCCCTCGCCCTCCTCCAGTTTTAGACTCAACAACAAGTTAGTGCTGAAAGTGAAATGAAACTTTACAAATTTACGGTTGCCACTTTTCACTTTTGTGTCCATACCATCATGTGCTCCCATTCACATCTTTTTTTCCCTTGGACAGTGAGGATTTTCTCATATACTTAATAATAAATCCGGGGCTGGTCGGTCATCCACAATTTCTATATTTCCTGAGCACTGGACCATGAAAAGGGCAACTTGGTGCACTAATTGTATCTACTCACATTTTCAGGAGATGATGGTCATTTTTAAAAAAAAACAAATAGTAGACACCATCTGTCATACAGATTGATACATATTGTTACACTATGATTGGATATGATACTCCACCTTTCGTTCAAACTGGATATATTTCAATATTGCTGAGGTTTAAAGGACGGGCCGCTTTTAAAATATGTCCCGTAAGCCGTAGAACTAATTTTGCTCATGAGGCAAGATCGATGCGTGTTGAACTCTGTGTGTGTGAGTATTTTTTATTTGTTTTTATTGATCATTCATCTGCCGAGGTTCGCGGGATCACTAGTTAGGCAAACAAACACCAGAAACGACAATCAGTGGCTGGAGAGTTTCTTGTCAATAAATTATAAGACACCGTGCGGGGGGGGGGGGGGTGTTTGTGCGTAGTGGCCATGAAATTCCATAATGTTACATAGGTGGAAGGTTTGTTTTCACCATTTGGTGGCCGGCACTCCATATTCTGAAAAACGTCAACTGATGTCCAAAGCTCTGTTTTTTGGAACAATTTCTAGTTTTATCGACAAATGTCTTTAGATAGTGAGAAACATTTAATATTTTTGCACTTTTAACTCCTATCTCCATTCATGTTTGATTGTTTCAAAAGTTTTGGATGAGGGAATCTGTGCTTGGGTTCTTGAGGGTTAAAATTCCTACAGTCTGAACTTCCATGGATCACTACGACTCGGTGAAAGAAAACTCGTGGGCGGTCATGGGCGACAATCCATACTTCTTTTTCGGATAAACAACAATGAAAAAAGGCACAACTATCCGTCATTTCGAAACACGACTCACTTAGACCTTTCAAGTCCACTTGGCGAGCATCACAAATAATCGAATCGCTAATGCCCAGAGAAACCAGAAGATCCCAGGGATTCCTTAATGACAGATAACCACTTATGAACTGAGTACCTTGAAAATATCACTGAGTACCACAGATTATGTTTCGCTTGGCATCGGATACATTAACTTTTAGGAGATAAATTATCCACATTTTGCGAGTCCTCCACAGGCTGTCAGACCGCCGCCAGAAAAAGTTAAATACAGATAAGGTGCCACATTTCTGTACTCAACGTTTTCAGAAGTGGGTAGCCAGCGGGTCATCCCCTTATATCCGGATAACTGAACTGATCCGTTTGACTGGATATCCAAATCTAAATCTGGACTCTCGGCCAGCACCAATAGACAGTGGGTCGCAGTAGCTAGGTGCAACATAGGTGGGACATAGGCACGTTTTGTCTGTGGAGTTGTATGGAGGTGAACGAGCAAAGGGAAACTAGACTTTACAAGAACATTATGAATTCTGATTCTCCATGGTCTTTCCATGCAAGGTCTTGTTTCTCTGTAAACGTTCTCTCCTATGTGGCTCCGCAAGTGCACATTTTTTTCTTTTATGCCCACTATAATCAGTGCATTTAAATAACAGATCTATAAATGACCGTCAATTTTGAATGTCTGACAAATTTATTGTACCATGTCTTATGAA
>OZ007568.1:68970458-69037958 GCA_963931925.1 Onchidella celtica
GATTTCGAGTTGGAAGCTGGGAGTAAACTGGTCACAAGATAACCAGACGCATTATGCTAGGGAAAAGCAAGATGATAGACAGAACGTAATAGAATCATAGGACAGAAGGAAACTCTACCACAAGCGCTCACCAACCACAACCGCAAGAAAAGAGGAGGAGGAATCAATAATTGAATGTCGGTTATTTACATCGATGCAATTCAGTCTCTGAAAGGATTTGGAAAATATCAACGCCGCTGAGAGGATCACATCAGACAGGCAGAAAGGGACAGGCAAGGGGAAGAGATTTTTTTTAAAATATATTTATAGAATCGGAGAAAGAGTAAACCGGAAGACGAGTAAGAAATAAAGAGGGGAGTTTTTATTCTACTAGGAGGGAAGGGATAGGAGGTATGTAAAGTAAGGAGTGCAGGGTGTTATAAGAAATAAGGAGTGAAACGAGGTGTGTATGTGAAAGAGAGAGGGGGGGGGAGAAGACAGAGAGAGAGACAGAGACAGGCAGACAGAGAAAGAGAAAGGGAAAGTGAGAGAGAGAGAAAGAGAGAGGGAGAGCGAAAAAAAGAGAAAGAGGGAGAGACAGGGAGAGAGAGAAAGAAAGAAAGAGAGAGACAGAGAGGCAGACAAAGACAAAGAGAGAGAAAGAAAGAGAGACGGACGGACGGACGGACGAAAAGACGAACAGACAGACAGATGGACCATCAATTAATTAGTGGGCAGTGACATTCAGCCAATGTGTTTCAGTCTAATATGGAGTTGTTTTGTTGTTGTTTTTTAACAACATCTGAGAAAAATGACATTCATGCAGAACACAAGGACACTAACAAATCTATCTGTGCAATGGAAAAAAAAATCTGAAAAATCTTTTATAACGTTTGTCTAGCAATCGAGCAGTAGCCCAAGAATATTGGCCTTTTTTTACACATTCCAGAATATTGGTTTTTCTTGAAATCAGTTTGCCGAGAAAGAAGGCTTTCAGACATTGGTACATTTTTGGACAGCTTTCTCTATTTAGGCTTTTGGCCGTTTGTTTTAATCACAGTTCTCTGAGCGAGCTCAAGCCTGCAATTGGCCGAATTTTGACTTTTTTTTTTTTTCTGATGGAGCCAATCTGGCAAGTCTGCAATAGCGCGACTAAGTTGTTGCCAATGGCTCTGTGCGTGTGAAGGTGCTAAAAACCTCGGCTAATTCGAAATTTAATGAAGAAAATAAACTGCAGATAATTATCAAAAAGATAACGTAACAACTAAGAGACGTTGGATTAAAATTCTCAGGTTATTTCTTTGAAGTATATGACAACTACTTAAAGTAGTTAGAAAATCAAAAGCTGACGCTGAAACTTGAGTATGAACCCATTTTATAAATTGCTTTATTTTGACATGTTTTTCAAACTGGAAAATAATTAAAAATTCATAGCAATTTAAACTAGCAAACGCTTTGAAGACGTGTTGAATATCTGAAGTTCAAAGGAGATGTTTCAGATCTCTATCCATCTGAGTCTTTCATCTTTGCAAAAAGTTCAAATGAATAATTTGCCCTCAGCTGACCAGGTTGGCGGTAATTACAGCGACTTAGGGATAAATCTGCATCGGGAACTCGTTTTCTCGCGCGTCTTTACGACTCACTGCGGGCAATGCCCGGCTTGGGCAGAAATTGGGGCACATTGATCTCTGAATAAGGTCAGGGTATCTGTTGCCCGCCCGAGGGGAGAGAGAGATAGAGAGAGAGAGAGAGACAGGGGGAGGAAGGGGCAGGGAGGGGAAGAGAGCAGAGAGAGAGAGAGAGAGAGAAAAGGGAGAGATGGGGCCAAGAGAGAGAAAAGAGAGAGAAAGAGAGAGAGAAAGTGGGTATACACACAAACAGACAAAGAAGAGTAGAGAAAGGGGAGAAAGAGAGGACGAGGAGAGAGAGAGAGAGAGAGAGAGAGAGAGAGAGAGAGAGAGAGAGAAGGGAGGTCCAAGAAAGAGAAAAGAGAAAGAAGAAAGGGATAGAGAAAAGGGGCATACAGACAGACACGCAGGCAGACAGAAGAGTAGAGAGAGAGAAGACCAGGAGAAAGAGACACACACACAGAAGGGGGGGGGGGATGGCTTGCTCCATGAAGCAACAAGTACATGCAGGTATTCTCAATGACAATGTGCTTAGCTATTTGGCTTCCTTCTGATCGCTGAACACGACGGATGTAGTTTACACGAACATTCACACATCTACTCACATACTCTGTGTACCTATCTGTGACAAACAGACAAACACACATACAATAATACATACACAAGCACACAGACAAATGCACTCTCACAACACACACACACACACACACACACACAGACATCAGCAATTGACAATAATCTCGCCAGTTGTTGACATAACCGTGCAGAACGATTAAAACCCTGGGAAAAATCAGTCATGCATTGGTAACATCAACTTTGTGGACAATCAAGTGTTCTTTTCATTGGGTTTGGGTTGTTTTTGTTGTGGTTTGTTTCGGCCCGAACCTGTTACGCGATTGTGTAGAGGAAGAAGAGGGTTGGGCGAGGAAATATAGTGAGGAGAGTGAGAGGGAGGGGAGGGGGAGCGTGGGAGAGAATAGAGGGGGGGGGGGCGAGAGGAAGAAAAAAAAGGGAGGAGGACAGAGGGGGAGAGAAAGGTAGAAGGGGGTGGAAAGGATGAATGAAGGAGGAGGCATGGGAGAGAAAAAGAGGGAAGATGGAGCGAAGGAGAGAACGAAGGGGGAGGGAGGAGAGGAGGGGATGGGGAAGGAGAAAGGATGAGTGAGTGAGTGAAAAAGACAGAGAAAGAGACAGAGTCTGACAAATAGCAGACAGACTGACAGTCAGAGAGGCAGACATACAAAGCGACAGACCGAAAGGAAATGAATGAGAGAGAAAGAGAAAGAGAGGCTCAGGTGAAGAGAAAAAGAGACAGAAAGAGAGAATGAGACTGTGAGAGAGAGAGAGAGAGAGAGAGAGAGAGAGAGAGAGAGAGAGAGAGAGAGAGCACTTAGAGTACAACATCCTTGTGTAAAATGTTGATAGTTATGCTAGAGATCGCCAGTCTAATTGCGAGCTGGTTAATTGCTGTGTGGGCGAGTCTGAGATTGGAGCGGCTTTGAACTCGGGCAAACACACCGCGGCCTATTCAGATCCGAGGGATTGTCACCGGCATGTGGAGTCTGGCCGAGCTAAAGGACAGGTATTATCAGTGCCGAGGGCCATTCAACTTCTGTTTTCGCTGTGTTGTCGGTGTATTTGTTACAAATCCCAGACTGGGAGATGTAATAATTATAACAGGACAAAAATCACGAACGAACACGTATAACACTTAACAGAACAACCCATCAGATTCACACATTTATTACACATAAAGATAAAGATAACAGTGCAATTACATACATTATATTATTCTAATCAACTGCCGTCCAACGGCCTTCTTTCCCTCAAGCACTCTTCCTCGGGTCCACAACCCGGTAGTTACTTTTAAATACACGTCGGCTTCAGCCTCTCCACTCAATGTCTTAATAACACATTCCTATGGCAATAACACCTGAGCATTCCAAGAGCTCCTCAACATGGCAATAGCACGTTAATAGTTCAATTCACATTAATCTCACAATAGCAGAGTCGTATATCACTATCACATGTAATACATCTTAAGAGCACATTAACAATTATATACACATCCCTGTCTGTGGCCAGACTGCCACGACTCATGCGCCCCTCCTGTCCTGCTCGACAGCTTCACTCCACTGGCCTATGCCTAGCCTTCGGCCCTATGCTGGCCTATCCCCTGTGCTAGTTCGCTTACCGCGGGTGGCGTCTCTGCCCGACCCCGGCACCTACAAGAAGAACATTACATTGGTATAATACCATACCATTTCTAACCACTTCACCCCTCATTACAAACCATGAAGCGTACACACAATAGTCCACCTTTCACTCACCACACATCTTACGGTAACACACCTCCACCGTACCACACAGCACTCACTCTCGCTACGAATCCATGAACCCAACTTACATCTATCGCTCATGGCGCACATTTCTATACACAGTAATCACTGACTTCCACATTCCTCACATATACTTATTTACATCATGGTCATAGGCGAATATAATACATCAATCATCATAATTATAAATCATAGTTCAACCTACCAGTCATCACTGGAAAACACACAACAATCTCCCGACTGCTCTGATCTCACGTCTGTCCCCTGGGACTCCTTAACTTGCAGTGATTGTCAGTACAGCGCCCTCGCCTCATGCCGACCCCCCAACTCACAACATTTCACGCTTTAACGTTAACTAACAGAAGTCAATATAGGTGAGCAGCCTCACTATACCGTGAGTCAATCCCTCACTTCCATGCCCCCGTAATCCTTGAATCCCGCTCACTCCACTCGTGACAGTATTTTAAACAACAGATTTGAATATTCGGGTGGACAAGAGCACGAGCAAGGGGGAGAAGTCTGCATGCTACGAAAAAAGACTGTACTTGCTAATTGTGTAAAAAAAAACAAAAACATTTCGCTTTGAGACCCAATCTATTCTCTGTTTAATCTCCACTTTTGACGACCAAAAGAAACTATTAGTCGTGGATGTTTATCACACAGACTGAACGACAGAGCACAGTCTATTGCAGAAAAGGTTAGATAAGCGTACGAAACGGATTTGACATGGATTGGCGTTTTTGATCTTTTACGTAGACAAATATGCAAAAGTATGAGGATGAAGCAGGAGAGATTTCGGGATTTGGGATTGAACACACTGGGATCTGGAATTTGAGTTTGGGTTTAACGGCACAGCGGCACGATAACGGCCACTTTGCGCCTTTCTTGTTTTTTTTTGTTTTTTTTTCGCTATCTTACTTTGCGCTAGGTTTCAGCCCTCGGATTCCTTAACTAAAATCAAATAAAAGTGAAGCTCAAATTCTAACCGGAAAAATGCCCGCACAAAGATATGACTTGTTTATATGAACCTTGTAAATTTCGGCAAACACACTGAGATAACGAAACAAGAATAACTTACACTCGAACGAGAAGAGAATGAACAATATCAGCAAATGATTTACGCTATTGCCACCATGTCACATACACATTTTGCTCTAGAAAGTTATGTTAGATGTTCACCAAAGCGCCAAAAGTGCTATAATAAATCAGGGGTCCAGGAATGAGCGCCTTTAAGAACGAGCAATACAATGCACCGCTTAACACTTAGTTTTTCTGTGTCAACATGAGTTTCTACAAGCATAAATAAAGCAGTGGTTCTCTGACTCCCAGGCCATATTCCTCCCCTTGCCACCCTACGTCTCTCCTCAATTCCTCCCCAGTTTTGGACTGTCCTCAAATAAAATAAAAAAAATTCACCATTTATGCTGTCACAACAGTAATTATTGAAACAGTTGGTGAAATTATTATTTTTTTTTTTTTTACTGGTTGCAATCAAATGAAACAAGAAAAACCTTATTGAAACGGATCATATAGAACTATCAGAGTATCTTCTCCCCCAGTTTGCAATTCCTCCTGTATCATCGCACTGAACTTTCTTTCCCAGTTCCTCCCCTGGCTAGGACTCCTCCCCTTGGATTTGACATTCCTCCCCAGGGAGCCAGGTGCCTCCCGTTTGAGAATTACTGTTTTACAAGGTCATATTTTAACTCTCTAGAGCCTGAAGTGCCGTATAAATTGCAATCAGACACAATAATAGGCCTCTATAGGAGCGAGCGATACGTTGCAAACTCGGCGCACTTAGTTCTTCTCTTTCAACATCTTAAACACGCATTTAAGAAGATAATGATCGATCTGGTATTGAAACTGCAGTTGAAATCCAGTTTTAGTTATTTTACACAATTTGCCTCTTTCTGCACTCCTGGTACCTAAGTAGAAAAAAACCTAGGCAAAAGGTTCTTCAAGTACAACAAAATAAAAAAAGTTAATGAGAGACAGAAATTATTTGTTGACATTGATGTATCGAGAAATCATAATTTTGTAGTTATTGATGTATCGAGAAACCCACACCAGATTCACTGATCAAACAGGGCGTGATAATAAATACTCGACACAAACTTAACAAGATCGCTATCACTAAATGTCTTGTTGGTTTGAATGTTTGCGCTATTTCCAGACAATAGTGCGAGAATAATAACAATCAGCTATGCTTTATTTAGATCAACAGTTAGTCAACTGACCGGAAACTTTCTGGAATTGTGAAATTGAAAAAGCTGTGAGCTGTGGTCTTTAAAAATGAAGAGAGCTCATCGGAATTTGTACTATTCACAGTGATGTAAAAGGGTAGCTTTCCGCTCTATAGTGTTATTTCTCTCTCTCTCTCTCTCTCTCTCTCTCTCTCTCTCTCTCTCTCTCTCTCTCTCTCTCTCTCTCTCTCTCTCTCTCTCTCTCTCTCGCTCTCTCGCGCGCTTTCTCTCTCTCTCCCTGTCTCTCTCTAATAATTAATATATTTAGATACAAAGCTGGACGAAAGAACAACAATAATCATCAACATTATATGCTCAAATTGAGAGAAAGGGAAAGTTGGAGAGAAATAGAAGAATCTCTAATCAGTCTCAGATATAGATTTAAATGAAATATTGAACCATTGGTGGATTTAGGTCAAGTGAGAGCTGGGAGTGAGTAATATCAGACAAACAATCACACGAACACATAACAATAACCAGACATCGAAACACTCTAGACTACTCACTTGAAATCCTTTTCATGGTGAGTAAGATCCACGTATCCAAGTGTTTTCGAAGATGGACTCTCACCGGACACACCCTGTTTCTTGGCGGGGCCTTTGACCGTAGGCTCTGCCTGGTTTTCGTCTATAGTGGACAAAAGATCTGGTTTACTTTCCTGAGCTTTGAGCGTGTCCACTTTCAGTTGGAGCACGGACTTAAGTTTGTGTACCTCTTCCTTCAGACGGCTGATCTCAATATCCTTTTCCTTGATGAGTTCGTCTTTCTGACGGACTTGGGAGTCGTACTGCTCAATGATCTTGTCCCGTCGTTTGATTTCGTGCCGTAGTTCAGGCACCAGCGCCTTGACTTTGTGCACGTCCATGGACTCACCATCGATGGTGAAGTGAGCGTTAGAACTTGCCCCATTGCCCATCCTGGTGGATCTGGGGCTGGCAGGAGCGTGCGACCCCCCAACTCCAGGCAGTGGATTCAAACCCCTGTGCGCCGGACTGGCAGGCTTGGCGTCGCCGTGGTAAGGGTGGTGATGAGGATTGTGATGTGAATCGAGCGAAGCCCTGACACTGTCTGTATTCACGCTTCGAGTGGAGCCCCCTCCAACACCTCCAGTGCCAACGCCTCCTCGTCCGCCACTGCTGTACGCCACATTATCACTTTTGTTCCCGGTTGAAGAGCCTGCGGCCACACTGCCAGCGAACAGTTTCGAACTAGTCGAATTCGGGGAATTTTTGTTCGGTGGCGGCATTTTTGTGGCAGGTTCCGTGACGTCACGGGCGGTCTGCGAGTCTTGATTGGACGAACGAACCGCGCGCGGGCACCTCCGTTTCACTCAGGACCGAGAAATGTGCCGGCACGAGCAGTTAGCGTTTCCAAGCAACTGTTTCCATGATCGTTTTTCACGTGGCCAGTGGACAGTGGTGATGTCGATAAGCGGCTATCGTTCCGCTAGCACCAAGAGTCCCGTCCCCCCCAGGAAGTTGTTTCAAGTGGTAATCTGGAAATGTAGGGAAAGAAACACACTTGTTATATTACACACATAGTGGACCTGATCGATTCCTACCAGCAATGTTGGCATAAGACATAGTATGCTTGTATCGCTGATCTATATTTTGTTATACTACCATGTTCGACTGTGGGTAATGAGAGGCTAATTATTGGCCGGACTGTTTTAGTCAGTCAAAGGAAATCCACGCATTGTATTACATGGACAATGGCTCACTCTGCCAAGACTATGCGTAGGTTTGACTTGGTATCAATAGTCTGCCGCTTTTATCTCGCCACTTGCGCACGCTTAGTCTAATTCATACTGTATTTTTGTAATTAGAGCTAAAATACATTTCTTTGATCTATATTTTATCTGTATTAATCTTTTATGAATGGTCTTTAAATTGTGAAGATTTTCTTATTATGTTTGGGCATCCAAGAAAGGGGAGGTTTTTAGTTTTATTTACTTTACAAGATGTTGACCTGAGAGTGGGAGGAACAGTTTATATGGCAGCCTGGCATCATTTCAGTCTAGTGACTTCTTCTGACGACTGTCCTGCAACTTTGTGGGTAAAGCAACCGAAAAAGTAAAGGAAGGTGCTGCGTTCTACTCTCCGCCTTTCTCGCCATTTGTTCTCTATTTATTCTCAACCATTTTCGCACTGTGACTATTTTTGGTAAAAAATATACGTCCTATCCGCACTTTGTTTTTCAGACTGCTACCCATAAGAAATTACATGGGATGAAATGAGATCACAGATGACATCTATATTGTGTCATACTAACTAACCAAACACCTAAAACAGAACCCAAGATAAGATGGACAAAACAAAGCAACACCACAATAACAACCTTTGCTGTCTAAAATGTCCTCAGAACATCTGAGAGCAAAGATCTCATTACGATATTAATCATCATTCTTTAATTTGAAATGCAAATAAAGGAAAATGATGAATAAAATTATCGTCGCTTTGTATATATACATTCAACTACGTTCAAAGCCGCATCGAATGGCCTTGGTTACACTCCCCTGTGCTGAAAATGAACGAATAGCAAATTTTCAAAATTTCATCGTCACAAAACCAGCTGTGTTCAAATAAAGATAGTTTTTGCTTCCTCTGAAAAGAAGTCAAAATCTGTTATTGCAGTTTTAGGGGGCGGTGACATGGTACTTTTATTTTTATTATTTGCATGGAACTTGTAAAGGAAACAAAATCTAGTGCTCGAGAAAACATACCATTTCTCCAATCATAAAACACAACGCCTGTTTACACAGCATAAAGATGCAGGAACCGCCGTGAAAATGAAACGTTACATTTTGCTTTTCCTCCTCTTAAGACAATTTCTCATAGGTGATCGATAAGATGATCCGGACATCGAACATTAATTTGATGTGTCTGGGGTTATGTGCATGTGTGTACGTGACGAGGTGAGAGTTGACAGGAGGTTGCGCTGATACCAGATCATTATTATTATTATTATTATTATTATTTTTGCAAAGGCTATACATTAGGGGTCATGTTGCCACAATGCTCTCGATGACATTTTCATCATGATTTTTTGTGGCCAATTCCCCTAAATGTTTCTTGGCCATGTCGCCAAATAACAAACTGTTTTGATCCATTAGCTAAACCTGATCCTCACCCCAACCCTAAACCGTGGCTCTTAAACTTTCCAAAACATTCACTATGCAAACAAAAACTAATATGACCATAATTATGGTGCCATTCTGTATTTTCAACCCAGTAAAAATGACATAACCACAATTTCTAGATACTGAAGATACAGGAAAAAAGAAACTCCACGTAACACGCCATCATTATTTGGACAAAATTTTCTCGATTCTCGTCAGAAAATCGAACCTTTTTTTTTTCTCCCCTCATTCTGTTTTAACATTATTTGGGCTGATTCCTCTGCAGTGCCAGCGAGTTCCTGGCCACGACATAAATTAAGATCAATATGTCCAAACTCATAACGCCCGAGGTTTTCTTTTGGACCGGAAGGGAAGGCTAAGGGAATTTAATAAAGAACTGATCAATGTCTGTGGGGGCTGTCAAAGCAAGATTGGGGAGGGGTAGGGAGGCTTGCCAAATAGGATTGTTTTGGCGTGAATGGTAAAAAAAAAAAAAAAAAAATTTTTTTAAGAAAGAGAAAGGCGGGCTCTTTTCAACAAATTTTTTTTTAAATGACTGTATTACCTTATATGTATTTCGACTTTTTAAGGCGTGCCAAGCCCTGCTATTTAACCTTGGCTTTATCATCCAACTCTAGACTGGTAAAACTATGAAAAGTATTCATGATAACCTGGGGAACATTTGCAAAATTCACTTGCAAGTGACCCCCCCCCCCTCCCTTTCCCTCACCAATGACTGGTTAGAAAAGATTTAGCTTCTTTAGTACCGGGCTCCGATATTGTGATACGTTTTGCTTGCCAGATGGTGGTTGATTAAATGTTACAACTGGAAAGACTGGCCTGGCTTTGCTCTGCTCGGCAACGAAAAGTGGCGTGGAATTAATGCAGGTTGAATCATTGGGATCAACGCCGATAAGGAGTAATTAATGCTATAGAAGATACCCCTACATGTTCCCATGCACTGCGGGTGGCCCGCATGAATCCAGATCACTGTGGTTTAGAACTTCTCAAGAGCCATGTAGTCTTCCATAGGGTGTCAATGGCGGAAATTGGATCATCTTATGTAGGAAAGGGTTTGTACTGGGTTGAACGTCTTCCCTTTCCTCTGGCTTGTAGAATATAATGTAAATACTGCCAATGGCACAACTTCCTTAGCAGACACGCCGTGCTTCCTTGCAGTTATCTGATTGAATGGTAAGACGGGTGTTGTTGCATCAAAAATGCCCATGCCATGTTAGGTCCTACAGCCATCAGTCGTTAGAATGTTGTAGTCAACGTTGTCTGCTACAAATTTCACCGAGGTTTCTTGACGTGACTCTGGTACCCCAGTCCCTATTGCAACAGCAGCACAGGTCCCATGGCGCTTGACCTGAATCCGATGATGAAAACCTAATTTATTCAGGATGTCAATCAGGAATCGAGGGCCGATATGATGGTGCACCTGGATGCCCAGCCCAAACTGTAGTGGATGCAGAAGTGCCCTTGGTCGCGTGGCGTGCATTAATGCTTGCACTATTGATGAAGGCTTGATCTCACCTTCAGTATCCACCAACAATTCTCTGAGGAACAATGATAGAGACTCTGACACAAATGCAGAGTTTTTCTGTGGGCTTGAAATTTCGCAAGATGACGGATCGTCAGTTTGTTTGAGGGCAGAACTTTAATGTTTGCGTTAAGGAGTATTCATTCCATTGCGTTTCTCAGTGTCTGAGTCTGTTTTTACTTGCTGGACGTGAAATTCATACAGAATTGACGACGCTGTCTTTCTTAGGGTAACAACAGCACTCTTTCCATCAGTTTCTGAAATAAAGACTTGATTACCATAAAGTTCTATCAATCTTCTTCATGTTTTCACTGAGAGTGGCCATCACTGAAACCAGATCGGCCATGGTCTGTTGCTCCTCATAATTTTTTAAAGAAATAATCCAATACTTGTGTGAAAGTAGCAGTTTGTGTCGTCCTGCGCTCTCCCTACATTCGCTTTCTCCGTCAAGCACCAAAGGAATCTTTCTTCCGGTGCCGAAGCTTACACTACACTGCTGATGGTACCATGCATTTTGAGGTTGTATGTCTCTTGTGAATTCTAGACATCAGGACACTGTCTGCGACCAGGCGTCATTTCCTTCTGTGCATACTTTCAGTACGTCATCAAAAAAATTTGTTTTCAATTCTGCCAAGTAAAACTTTAAAAAAAGCTGCGGCGGCATCCTTTTGTTTGAACTGCTTTGCTACACAGCAGACAGTCCTTTCTGGAGTCAAATGAAGAAGTCAAATGAAGGCTCTGGGCGCAGTATGCGAGACGCTGCTGTTCCATCGCGAATCTGATTCCCTCTGACAGCAGACTCTATTGCTCTTGGAGATGTATATATCTTTCTGGCCTGCTGTAGTTCTCATTTGGTCACCGCCCTTTTTGCTAGTTCTTTTGGTGATTTCAGCCCCTTTTGCACCAATATCAATAATGCAGACATCCTCATCGAGAGCGACCGCTCCACAAATGGCACTAGTGTCCATGATATTTGAACCAAGCGCGGAGCAAAAACCGAATGCATTACCATTAATCATTTACGCCTTAGTTAAAAAGAAAATATCAGTACTGTACAACCTAACCAGTGTACATGAGGAACGAGGCGAAAACTCCTTTGCTTTATTTTCCATGAGGACACGGTGTTCCATACTTTTTCCTCTCTGCTGAGGAGATTGCTTGGAGTGTAATTTGACAAAAGAATGCAATAAAATAGGGTGAAATTCCACTGCAGAACAGTGTCTCGAAATTTTGATTGCATTATTTAACATATTGGTAGCTAGCTCTTTGTATTTATTGTTTGGCACTGGGAAGTGTAGCTGCACTTGGGGTAATAAAGTGGCGGTACATGGCGGTGTTACCCGCCGATGAATAAGCTTTTGTTCGTTACCGACTCACGGTTATAGCATCCTGACAAGATAAGGGGGTAAATTTCCAATTAGGGGTTATCCTCGGGGTCACACAGTTCTACGGGACAAAATCCAACAAAAAGAAGGAAGTATGGAACACCAGTTGGGCATAGCAGAATATTGTGAAAATTTAATATTTTCAATAAATTTTTTGACGGTGTTAGGATGCCCTGGTTGGGGGGGGGGGGGGGGGCTTTTAATATGTTATTCAGGAACATTTTCTGAACCCAACTGTGCTGAAAACAATTATGTTGCAATTTTGTCCAGATCAAATCATATCTTGCCTAGACTATAAGCACAGTCCAATCTTGCTACCTCTCGATCCCCCCATTGGCAAGACATTGTCGAATTGACGGAGTTTTTACACGATAATTGTCATTGTGGGGCCCTAGTTCAGCTGAATCATAGCAAACCCACACTACTAGGGAAACTGTTTGAGGTACTCCGTTTCCCCTTTCTGTGGTGCCCCCTTCCCTTTGATGCCCCAAGCAGTTGCTTATTTTGCCTAATGGTTGATCCAGCCCTGCAATCATTAGCAAAGGCAAGATAGGATTGGATTGGGATTGGATCAATTTCTATAAAAGCCAGTGGCGGATAAAGCGGGATTTGGGGGAGGGGTATGGAGGGGGAATGGGAGCTGTCACTCCGTTAGGGTCATGGGGTGAGAGAGACAGACAGACAGCCGGACTGACAGACAGAAAGAGAGACACGGAGAGAGGCGGAAACAGAAAGACACAAAGAGAGAGAGAGAGTGAGAGAGGAGACAGAGAGAGGAAAGACAGAGAGAGAACGAAGAGAGAGACAATAATAAATAGAGAGGAAAGAAGTGAGGCCATGGAAGAGGATGGGATGAGTGTAGGACAAAGGAAAACAGAGAGGAGACAGCCCCCCCCCCCCCCCACAACCATCACAGCGAATTCTCAGATCCGCCCCTGTAAACCCCAACGCAATACAGAATTATCTTCAGAACGTGACATGATTCCCCTCATAGTTCCCTCCTTGCATCTTAAGGATCCAACAGGCAGAACTATGTCATCTGAATTCAGTATATACAATGTGGCATTCCGCGGGCTTCCCTCATTGAAATTGATTCCTGCGTTATAATTGGAGGAAATTACATTTCCTGCAGAGGACAATTAATGCAAACCAAAGTGCACGCAACAAAATCCTTTGAATCTTGGCGGCTCTATACATCGTGTGTAAGGGCAGCCTAGCTTCCAGGGCATTGGCAAAGATGTAGAGAAAAGCTATGGAATTGCTTCTTTGTAGAGCTGAGTTTTATAGAGTAGAGGTTTTTTTTTTTTGCTTTTTGTGTGTGTGGGGGTGGGGGGGGGGTGGAGGGGGGCGTTAGGAGGAGCTGACATCCTTTTGTCCAAAATTAAACTTAAGTTTCTAAGACGGAGAGAGGGAGAGAGAGCGAGAGAGCCAATGTGAGAGAGACAGTGAGACAGACAGTGTGAGAGAGTCAGTGAGAGAGAGACAGTGAGTGAGTGATTGATTGAGAAAGACGGGGAGAGAGAGAGAGAGGCAGTGAAAGAGAGAGAGAGAGAGTGAGAGACAGCGACAGAAAGAGAATGGGATGGAGGCAGAAGGAGAAAGGAAGTGGAAGGACAGAGAGAATGGAGTGAAGGTAGAGAGAGGCAGAAGATAGGGAAGTGGGGGGGGGGGGGGAGGAAACAGACAGACAGACAAGCAGAGACAGACTCTCTTCCATTTTTAAACATGATCCATGGTGAGGAGGTTCTGAGCTAGGCAAATAAGGACTGGCTTTAACTTTAACTGGTTCTGTCTCAGTCTTGCGCTATTTTTTCTATCTATCCGCCACATCTTATCTTCTATCATTTGCTCTCTCTCTCTCTCTCTCTCGCTCTCTCTCTCTCTTTCTCTCTCTCTCTTTCTCTCTCTCTCTTTCTCTCTCTCTGTCTGTCTGTCTGTCTGTCTGTCTGTCTGTCTGTCTGTCTGTCTGTCTGTCTGTCTGTCTGTCTGTCTGTCTGTCTGTCTGTCTGACTGTCTGACTGTCTGTCTGTCTGACTGTCTGTCTGCCTCTCACTCTCGCCCTCTCTGTTTCTCTATCTCTCTGTCTCTGTCTATCTGCCTCTCACTCTCTCTCTCTCTGTCTCTGTCTGTCTGCCTTTCTCTCTCCCATCTCTGTGTGTGTGTCTCTCTCTGTTTCTCTTTCTCTTTGTCACTGTCTGTCTGTCTGCCTGTCTCTCTCTCTCTCTCTTTGTGTGTCTCTCTCTCTCCTTTCGCATTTGTTGATTTAAAAAAAATAAAATTATTTAAGATTTTTAATCGTTTCGGAATTTCCAGAGATCTAATCTTTTTCACGCATATGTCACAATTGTCACTCACATGACAGATTTACTATTATTTCATGCTTGCCTATATTTCTTTATCCTGAAAAACCAACAGTAATGAAAATAGTTAGATATTCAGCAATCGATATGTCCACACTCCTGGCTGCCTGCTTCGCATCAATACTTTGACACTTAAGTGGACCGTGCAGATACTACCACGGCTAGTATCGGTGGGTCTGTTTAGATTGTCGATAACTGCATGACGATGATGTTATTTATAGCCACCCATATCACTTTAGCACTTGAAAACACGGAAGAGCTGTGTTTTAAAAACGTCCGTCCTGAACCACAACTATTGCTGATTGGTAGAGTAAAGGAAAACAGCAAATCGAGATAAAAACAAAATATTTGGGGTCATCAGTAAAGGATGTATGCTCTATTTTTGTAATTTTCGACCCCCCCCCCCTTCTCTTTCTCTCTCTTCTCTTCTCTTCTCTCTCTCTCTCTCTCTCTTTCTCTCTCTTTCTTTCTCTCCCTCGTTCTCTTTCTCTCTCTCTTTCTCTCTCACTCTCTTTTTTTTTCTCTTTCTCTTTTTCTCTCTCTTTCTCTTTCTCTCTCTTTCTATCTCCCTCTTTCTCTCTCTTTCTTTCTCTCTCTCGTTCTCTTTCTCTCTCTCTTTCTCTCTCTCTCTTTCTCTCTCACTCCCTCTTTCTCTTTCTCTCCCTCTTTCTTTCTCTCTCTCGTTCTCTTTCTCTCTCACTTTCTTTCTCTCTCTCTCTCTTTCTCACTCTCTCTCTCTCTCTTTCTCTTTCTCTCCCTCCTAAGACTTTTGCAACGTTTCCATCAAACCTGGTGATTCTGCTATCAAGAAAATACTCTTCCTAGATGGACGACGGTCTAATTACAAAGCCGAACAGAGACATTACCTAGTTGTGTTCAGCGGTCAGCTGTAGCTTACTGTGTAAAATCTGCGCTCCCCCCCCCCCCCCCCCCAGTCAGAATGTCAATAGAAGATGTTCCGCGAAGTTGTATAACAAGGGAAACTACTTCGCAATAGAATATGCAAGAATAATTTCTCCTTATGTCCCTTGCCATACGCCCGCCTATAAAACAGGGGAAATAACCTAGAAAATAGGCGATCACTGTGTTTACGTTATTATCTCCCTTACATTGCTATGTCTTCGGTTCTTTAGTACATTACAATAATATCTTATTACATTATCACTCCACAAATTTTGAACTATTAGCTAAAAATTTAGCATAGTTATGTAAAGATCTGACGGTAATTGAATAGTGTACAGTTGCCGTATTAAATAGAACTGAAACAGCATTACATATTCACATTCTGATGCAGTCTTATCGCATATCACGGTATAATTATTTAGTAGTTATTGCAACACTGTTTTGTCTGATAGTTCCTTGTTAACTAACTAACTTACTTCTGAATGATTAAAACACTGACATGAAGATTTTGTCTTCTCGAAACTTCCCCCTTTTCTTCTTCTAATTGGTAGGGACGATTTCATTTCTTTTCACCTCGGATTTGAGAACCTCATGGCCGTGATCACAATCGATTATATCAAAGTAGAACTTGTGTCAACTAATCATTTATTTGATAAAATGTGGGTGGATCTGACAAAAAAATCGGGCTGAAGGTGAAAATTTGATAGCCCACCTCTTTAAGAAATCCAAATAAAATATTTCTGAGACGATTTCAAACAAAATATGTGAACTGCATGCAGACATGACATCCTGCAGTGGATAGACAATGGCTGGACGAAAGGTAAATGCAGACGTGGCCAATACCTTCAATATCATGAGCACATGCCAATTTCCACAGAAAAGTTTTCCCCCTTTGTAGGGGTATTCCCTTTCTCGGGAACCTGGTCTTTCAAGTTGAACCTAATTTCGTCAAATCCACTCACAAATGCTGATTTTTTTTTTTCGCGATTGCGTCTCTCTGCTCATGACGACACGACATGCATTTGTCTGATTCCCGCTGCCTCCTTTAAGCTTATGCAATTACCGTTTTCTACTATGATTGAAAGATGTTGACGTTTTCTCAACGATTTTCCATGTGATTTTTCGTGTCGGCGTCACGATCAGCTTGGAGCAATATTCGTAATACTTATCATTATGCAATTATTGTTTCAGCATTGTCAGAATGTATCGTCAGTTCAGAGCAACAAGTGATTATCTCCTGCTTTGTCTTTGTGAAAATGCAGATAATCACAGTTTCTTGCACTGAACCGACGATCTGAATCATGCTATGATCGGCCCTGCCCCCAGGGCAGACAAAATCTTCCCGTGTCAATACTTGGCCATTTGAAAATGATCATAGCTTGTCATACCGGGAAGTGGGTTGTATAATATTTTTTTTTAACAATCAAACAATCAGATGGTCCCTTTTTTTCTCACTATATAGAAAATAAAGTCAACTATGCAGTAAATGATCTGAATAGCAGATGCCCTTTATTTTTCTCTATTAAACAGCAATTCTGCTGTTTGCGAGACGCGATATTTAATCCGTGATATTTCATCCGCTATTTGAAGGGTTAGTTTCGTACTGTACCTGAGTCACAAAAAGTCTAAACAGATAATTTCAACAAACAACAGAACAAAAGCTTGTGCCTTGTATGACTCCGAAAACATAAGTCCTGGTTTGAGATCTTTGTTTTAGGAGGATGAGTGCTCTTTGCATTTATACCTCCAGGTGAAAAACTTCAGCCCTTTACAGATGCCTCACGCTAATAATAATTCTTAATTATAGTCCTCGGTTAATGTACCTTGCACATAAAAGAGTGTTATATTTGTTCGCACAACGACAGTGTTTGATTTGGAGTCCGGGTGATCTTCGGCATGGCGTGGATAGAACCATTCCTTCAATTCTTAAACTCAGTAAAACAGAATAACCGATATGACAACTGTGGTTGCCGAATAAAGAAACAACAGATTCCAATTTGCGTGAAACTGAGCGATTTTGTGTACAGAGACTGCCTGGTTCTGCAGAATTAGACAAACAGTAGACGACTGACTGCGTAACAATTGCGCTTTGAGTCCATCAATTTGTGAATTCAGGGAGAAATTAATCAAATAAATGTCAGGTTTGTACAGGGAAATCAGGTTACATCTCCCGCCTCGGGAAGACTGGACCGCGGATTAGCGGATTAAAAGGTCAGACAAGATCAGGTTTCTACTGTTTGGATGGGGGGAGAGGGGCAGGGAAAGGAGCGGTGTATTTTTGTCTTTGATGTTTGTGCTGGGAGAGCTAGGAAGAGGAAGGGGAAGAGAGAGGGAGAGAAATGAAAGTGAGGGCGAGAGAGAGGGGGGAGACAGGGAGAGGAGAGAGAAAGAGAGAGAGAGAGAGAAAGAGAGGGAGACAGAGGGAGGGAGAGAGAAAGAGAGAGGGAGAGAAATGGGGAAAGAGACTGAGAGGGGAGGGAGACAGAGAGGGAAAGAGAGAGGCACAGAGAGGGAGAGAGAGAGGGGAGAGAGACAGGGAGAGTGGGAGAGAGAGGCAGAGAGAGAGGGAAAGAGACATGCAGAGAAAGAAAGAAGGACAGGGACAGACAGGGAGAGAGGGCGAAAGAGAGACAACGAGGGAGAGGGAGAGAGACAGTGGGAGAGGAGAGAGAGAGAGAGAGAGATTGGGAGAGGGAAAGAAAGACAGACATACAGACCTATTAAAACCCATGTTATTTCATCCTAGCGCATTCCATCCCATGCATTGTAATGTACCTCATTCTAATGCAAGCACTTCTCATTTTTACGACACACTCGTCATCATGAGCAAACATGATTCTTCCATTCACTCTCTTCGACAGGAAGAAAAAAGGGGGAAGTATAAACATTTTATTACCTGTAAGTCTAGGAAATCTCCAGTAAAACCAATTACTTTCATTATAACAAAGGTAAGATCAAATCTCTGCATGAGATGAAAGTGAAAATAATAATCTGAGATTCGTTTCACCCGAAGGACTACATGAGAAACTGCAAATGTTTTTTCTTTAATCGAAATTGCCCAAGCCATTATAAGAGTATGGCTCTTTTTCCGGGCGGAAATATCTTACAATATCTATTATTATATTTGTGAGCGATATCAAAAAGACATCGCGTCCAGTCACGGTAATCTACAGAGCTGCTGAATCAGAACACATCAAATTTGTCTGTCAAAGATGCGCATTAACCTCGATGGCAAACGACGGTGGGTTTAGGTAAAAGACATTAATACTGGTATATGAAGAAAACACATTCCGATGCCAGACAATTTTGAGGAAAGCATGAAAAGTATTTTCAACAGTGAGGTATGGGGGGGGGGGGGGGAAGCAGGTTTATCCTGAGCAAAGTGCCGGAAGGAAGGGGGTTGGGGGAGGTGGGCGGGGGGCGGGATAATTATGCTTGTTATTTATATCACACGTCATCTTTATATAACAAGCAGCCAGTGAATAAAGATGGCACCTCACAGGTACGTAGCTGGTCCATACGTTGAAGTCGTATGTATATAGCAGGGATCTTGAAGATATATGCATGTGGGGTGGGTATTCATTGGCTCTTGTGTGTGTATGTGTGTGTGTGTGTGCGTGCGCGCGCGCGCGCGTGTGCTTGTGTGTGTGTGTGTGTGTGCGTGCGTGCGTGCGTGTGTGTGTGTGCGCGCGCGTGTGTGTGCGCGCGCGTGTGTGTGTGTGTCTGTCTGCTCGTATGTGTATTTGTGAGAAAGTATGTGTAAATTTCTGATTCGTGTAAATGTGCGTGAATTTACAATATTATGCCTTCCACCAGAAAGCAAAAGAAAAAAAAAATGTATTTGCTAAGATTTTGGCAGGAGAATACATGCACACAACACGAAAAATTCAACATCAAATCGTAGAAAGAAAGAACCCCATTTTCGTTCACTAGGGCCTTCTGCAGATGAAAAGAATCTGATAATACTTGAACAAGAACTGTGGCAACAACTGCTGTGAACATTTTGCCGCCAAATCTCAAACAACTACTACTATAAATAATATGAAAAAAAAAAATGTCACATCAGCATATTGTAGCAAATCAAACACAATCATTGTCGACCAGATAAAACTGCCGTATGTCAAAATAACTACCATTCAGGGGAAGGACAAGTCTATCTATTCCTCTTTTTCTTTTTGTGTGTGTGTCATACAGAAGAACTGTTATTTCAGACTAATTCTTAAAAATAGGAAGCAGCAGCTATTTTCGTGTATCTCTGCTAGTTTGATCGGCGAGGTTAAAAAGAAAAAGACAAAAACAAAAACAGTGACATAATAATTATGGGATTTTCAATTTTTGAACAAAAACATCATTTTTCAATTTTTTTGGAAAACAAAACATATATTTTCAAGTTTTGAACAAAAACATCATTTTTCAATTTTTTTGGAAAACAAAACATATCATATTTTCAAGTTTTGAACAAAAACATCATTTTTCAATTTTTTTGGAAAACAAAACATATCATATTTTCAAGTTTTGAACAAAAACATCATTTTTCAATTTTTTTGGAAAACAAAACATATCATATTTTCAAATTTTGGAAAGAACGTAGGCCTATTATTATTAAAATTTCGAATTTTTGGAAAAAAACATTAGATTTTCAATTTTTGGAAAATTTGACATTCGATACTTTTCCTGGGCAGGGACTAAATCTATTTGCCAAGATCACTTTTCCCTGTCTCGAAAATTCAAAGAATCTGCTTGGAATTGGTCTGAAGTCATAGATTATGCAGTGGCAACGGCAAAGGCCATCGATTTTTGCCCCAGGCATTATTTACTTGGCTGAGACTTCCAAAATGTTAGTATTTTACTACTGTCTGATATTTTTAGGATTGGTGTTTTAAAGTCTACACAGATTTCAACCCCAGATCGATGGCGCACGTTCACAATTTTACTGCTGGGCACGGTTCCGACACCAGTGTCGACTCCTTAGGTACTGATCTTCACCTTGCGACTCCGACACCAGAACATAGTATCGGTACCGGCGACTCTCTCGTTTTCCTTCTCATTATCACTGCTTAAATTACATTTAGTACGTGTAAACATTACATTGCAAAGCTTTTAAATATTTAGAGAATTAGTTTTGCGCCCCCCCCCCCCCCGACACTACAGTACAATATCAGTTTCCGGCACCAGACAGGAGACAGCCAATTAAAGTTTGACTGTTCACCTTTGCATCATGCAAATTCTTCTCAGGATCAGTGCCGGAGTCGTGGCCTCGGAGTAGACCCCAGGGAAATGATGGAGTCGTGACGTCACTTCCTCGAGGTCAGAGTCGATACCAATGTCGGAACCTTTCAGGAAAGGACCCTTGACGTCATAGGAGTCTTGAGTCAGTATCGACGCCAGCGAGAAGTTATGGTGTCGGAGTCGGAAGTCGCGACACTGAAAAAGTCACGCCGGTGCCGTCCAGTCCTAGTCACAATGCAATACCCAGGAAATGAATTTCAACTTGACTTTCATATGCGAGCACACCCCCCCCCCTTCCCTCTTTCCTGTCTTTCCTTTTCTCTTTTTCTCTGATTCCAGTCTGACACCTTACTTTCCTGGTCAGAACATTATTTGATTTGAAAGTTCAACTTCTGAGGGCAGACTTTTTTTTTTCTTTCTTTTTGGTCTGTCTCTGTTCTTTTCTTTCTACTTTCATTCTATGTATTTCATTCTTAAACCCCGACGTTTCTGGTCATAAAGCAGGCAGCACCCGGGTGTTTTCATCGCCATTAACACATCGCGGGTATAGAGCAAAATTGTTGTATCTCCAGTGATATGAATTGGGGTTCATAATAGCAATACTGTAATAATGACAAACTGCTTCTTGCAATTTTTTCGTTATTCCGCCATCTTTGACCAGTTCCAAGTTACAGAGAAGCAGTATTGTTGTATCTCCCTTAAAAATGAGATCGTTGAGACCAATGTTGTGGTATTTCCGAGTAAGCTCCCATTATTCATATCACTGGAGATACAACAATTTTGCTCTAGACCCGTGACATTGACTTTCCAAATCGTCGGGTATTTGCCATTGTTGTATGTGCACTATTGCCTTCTCGAGAAAGTGTGGGTTGAAATTTTGTCGGCAAAAAGGGCTAAAACATACAGAACATTACGTCACAACCGCATATAATCTCGAAACGTTTTTAACCAATTGGACTAACACTTGCACATAAGGAAATTAGGGGTGAGAGAACCACTTTCATGACAAAACCTCTAAATCAACAAAATGTCACAGTCATGCAACAATATGGCAAATATCACACGGAATTTAACCTTTATCCGCATTCGGCGGCTTTTTCCGCCGCAGTAATGGGGCTGAGCAGTCACGCCAAGCCATTAGGACACAAGCCGCCCTCATGCCGTCTGAGAGGATTGTAAAAGTATACTATTTACTTGCAATTCCAAACCCTACGCTGTGGTCGGGATACAAAATATCACAGTGACACATAATAGCTCTGCGTGCGCCATCTCATTCCTTCTTTGTTTTTTGGTTGTTGTTGTTTTTCTAGATATCTGCTTTTCAATCATTCCAAGATTATATTAATGGCGAGATGTTTTTTGACAGGAGAAAGTAGTCTATTCATTCAACAACGGACAACAAAGTGGTAATGGTGACATATTTCTTCAGCATAACAAATCACGGAAATTCAGAATTCTAGACCAGAAATCTATAAACGTTTGTTGGTGGGTGTTATTTTCCCTCTTGTCACGTAATACTTGTGTGTGGGATGCGGTGGAAATCCAAGCGAATATAATTATAGTTGTTTTGGGAGACAAATAAATATGACAGGATGATCTGAAATCGATGGTTCCTAACCCGGGGTAAGAGTTTGGTGTTTCAGGGACGGAAATGTCTAGACAGTTAAATAACACATACTACCAGTATTGTGAAAGCAGAACACTGTATTTATTTCTCTTATTCCAGATTAGGCGAAATAATTGCTACTGACTTTCAGCTCAATCGCCGTTGCTTAATTACATTGATCCAAATTGCTTCACCCATGTCCCTTCTCTGTATATCGCGGGTATAGAGCAAAATTGTTGTATCTCCAGGTTTATGAATTGGGGTTCATAAGGGCAATACTGTAATAATGACAAACTGCTTCTTGCAATTTTTTCGTTATTCCGCTGTCTTTAACCAGTTCCAAGTTACAGAGAAGCAGTATTGTTGTATCTCCCTTAAAAATGAGATCATTGAGAGCAATACTGTGGTGTTTCCGATTAAGCTCCCATAATTCATAAACCTGGAGATACAACAATTTTGCTCTATGCCCGCGATATGGAAGCAAACTGTTGTGTGTGTGTGGGGGAGGGGGTGGGGGGTGGGAGGGATGTATAACCATGAGACATGAATGTAAAAGGGAAACCAAGTTATAAAAGGTTGAGAACCACTGGTCTATATGCTCACCCTGCCCCGCCCATTGATTGACATTCAGCTGACTTTCAGAGACAAAACAACTCATTTCTAGTGACATCAAGACACGTCGTCTGTGACACTATACAGAAATAAAATACCAAAAAAGACAGTGAAAGACACAACGTGGCCGCTCATGTTCCGATGCGCCGTAAAACCAAAATTTAAACTCAAAACTCAAACTGTGACAGTATTTACATTGCATGTCTTTATTCTTTTGAGCCCGTCCATAAATGACGTATTATGCTCAATTCTGGCCATTTTTTTTGTTTAACCATTTCCCCCAAACGAACGCTTGTCATACACTTGACTTTAATCCCCCACAGAATGTTCTAGCCAAAAAGAGTTGTCATAATTATGCAGTTGTGTGAGTCCTGAGTTTGAATGAGTTTGGGTTTAACGGCGCGTCGGCCGCCTTGGGCATTTCTCGGGGTTTTTTTGTTTTTTTTTACGTTATCTTGCAGAAGGTTAGTTTTCAGCTTTCAGATTCTTATAAAATAAGATCAAATAAAGGAGAGAGAGATTGAAAATCTAACCGGAAAAATGTCCATTCTGTAACGTACATCTATCTGTAATATGAATTTTGTAAACATTATGTTGTGTGAACATCCTTTGTGCGGTTTCATAAAAGGGTCAGCGTTATCTGGATGAACTAATAAGGGTGAGAGTCTTTGAGCATTGCAATTATGTCACAAGTGGCGTTAACAAAGATGAAAGTGCCTGCACACTTTTACCCGAAAAGGCGAATAACTCGAACCAACCCAGATTTTCCTCCTTTGTCCTGAAACATCAATGCTTCAGACAGAAAATTGGGCACAGCGGGAGATGCTAACCTGGTTATGTTATGTAAATGGACCCCCCCCCCCCCCCACCTGTCAGTCCTGATACTTAGCCATTGTTTGTCTCCCTTGTCAAACCTGGACAGTGATATCTTATACCTTACTGTACTTTTCCATTTTGATGTTTACGTAGTCTTTGAATATCGCAATGATTTTACCCATACACATAATATTGTGATTTTTTTCCCATTGTACCCGACTGACATTGACAATAAGAAATGCCAGCAATCAAAATCTTCCAACATGGACTTACACGATTTTTTCCTAACCATGTGTCAAGTAGCATTAATAATTTATTTATTTACTAGTAACTACCCCGTTCTTCGAATGGTAACAGAAAGGCACCAGCACAAAGTATTGATGCCGAGATGCGCAGGGTCATCCACAGAAGGCAGCGATTAACAGATAGATAGTACAGTACACAGTGTGCAATGGTATGCACCGAGAATTTTTTTCAGGAAGTTATGATGTCATGGACTCATGTGTTAGTGAAATGAAGGATTGGAGCTCGTCACGTAGTGACACAAAGCAAACTCGAAAAAATACCTCTCCATCATTTCAAGTTTCCAGATCTACATAAAAAGCCTTTGCAGGTCGAAAGGAAGGCAACTGTAAAATTTCAAGCCAATCCGGAGCTGTGTGAGCGGCTGTAGGTCTTGTTGAAAATCCTGCGAGTTTTTTTGTTTTTTTTTTATCATACTAGCGGAGGTGACCGGCTCTGCCCGGGATAAATCGTGATGATAATGGATCTGCTCACATTGTCCGCCCCTTTGAGTGTATTTTGTGTTGTTTTTTTCTTATTGCAACCTCTTTGCGCGTTAATGTCCTACGTACCCCGTCAGCATTCGTGAAATGGCAATAATTTATTGCCCACGGGTCAATGTGTTTAATAGTGAACACATGGCAGGAAGTCCCTCGCACTAAATTTTTTAGATATTGGATTAGATTAGAATCTGATATTTCCAATAATTTCAAAGGTTTCAGTTGTCAAAAAAGAAAGAGGGAACATTTATTTGACGGCAAAAGCAATTAGTCCAAATTGGTGTTTTCTTTGTGTACAAAATTTCATCACCATACGTTGCCAAATAAAGTCTGCAGGCTTGACTAAAGTTTGTAAAGGCTGGCGTCAGTTTTTTTCATTATAAGAGATAAGATTTATTTATTTATTTAAATATATTTAGCACATGACTATCAATACCAAAATAATAATAAAGTCAAAACAGACACACAGTATGGTATCATTATTATCATTATGAGAAGCAATAAAGCAGCAAACTAAACATCAGACCAAAGTCTCACAAATATAAAATTAGTTCCATGAGGTTTAGTGTGAAATATGAGGCTATAAAAAACAAATTCAGATTAACCCAAGGGACAATTTTCCGGAAAATCGATGTTGATATTCGCTCATTCTAAAAATAGGCACACTGTAGATCTATAGAATTGAACATGGATTGCTATAGAGGAAATGGAGCCGTGAGACTTGCAATATGAGGGGAAACAGGTTTTGAAAGGCCAAAGAAACCAACTGTTATAGAGCTTTTGTCTGACTCAAATCAGTTTTCCGAATATACCATTTCTAGATAAGAGCTGTTCTATATCAAAATAGTATACATCGCATTTCAACACGGGCGTTATTTCCAGTTTTTCTCTATTTCCTGAACAGAAATAAAACAAGATCAGTTCTCTGGTACTCTATTCTTGACACTTACACAGAGACTGTGATCCTAGTTCTGTGTGTGGTCTCAGGTTTCTATCAACAGAACAACTTTTTGCGCGGAATCTCCAGAACCGCAGACAACACTGGGAATCCTATTGTTTCTCTGTTGTGATTATCTTCCTGTCAACATTTCCTCATTTAGTTTTTGTCCCTGTTCTTTGACAATCAAGCTTTGTTTGGCCTTCAGAGTTCTGCGGTCTGGTTATCCATCCAGTGTTAAACTCGGCACCCAGGCGTATAAAATTAGGACGTATAGTGCCTGCGTTCTAGAAGAGTATTTCTGACTTAAAATTCAAAATATCCTAACATTGTAGACTCGAAACAATGGAAAACAGTCTTTCGTTTTAGGCAGAGCATTGCCTTTAGCATTTAACACCTCCCATTTCCTCTTGTTGTTTGTCGTTTGAATGAAACTGGAATCATTGACAGTGACGCTACCACAGACGAATGTGCCTATATAATCTTGCCCGGGAAAGGCTAGCAACTCTAATCAACCCATTTATTGCTCCCTGTCCTCAAACATCATTTCGTCAGAAAAAAAATTGGACACATATTATTTGCAATCAGTCTAAAGCCAGACTAAAAATCTTCACCATTAGATGTTTTGTTGTTTTTTGTTTTTGTTTTTGTTTTTTAATCTTGAGATGGAAGTAATAACTTCAATGTGCAATCAGTTATGAGACTAGAGATTTATTTCATTATTAAGGAGGATCCGAATCAGCCTGAGGGAAGCTATTCGTCGAAAGAGACCAGGACGCATGCCTGAAGACATGTTTTCATGTGTACGGAAAAGGAAACGTCAAAAATCCATAAAGTAATCAAAAGAAAGAGTGTTTCCTTGTGTACGGAAACGGCATTTGAAAAAAAGTTATCTCTATTTCACTACTTCAGGGTTTGTTTGGCGTTGCCGTTTCCGTTTCTGTTTCCGTACACAAGAAAACCCAGCTTAAGGGAGTAATCCTGCTGCACCAGGACGCCATCCCGCACACGGCCGATCTGACAAAAGAATGTTTCCAGCCGAATAGTTAGGTTTTGCCGCATCCACCGAATAGTCCTCATTTGGCCCCTTCAAGTAATCATCGTTTGGACCCCTCAGACAACAGTTGTCTCGGAAACGGTTGAACACTGATGACACTGATGCCACGGAGTTGCAAATTGGCTACTTCAGTCGTTTGACAGCGCATTCTTCAAGGAGCGTATTTCTGACTCGTGCACCAATAGGACAAGTGCATCAATCACGGCGGTGACAATATTATGGAAGAAAAGTAATAGTGCCGGCAGTCTATGCACAAAGACTTATTTGTATCCTAATAAACATGTTCTAGTTTCATGTTGTTGACCTGTAGTTAGTTCCAGCTTGCCTGGGCTCCTGCTCACCCTCATCACCTTTATTTTGGACACGCTGATTTTCATGTTCGAAAAGTCTGAAGTGGTACGGTCACCCCATGAGGCTTCTGAGCGAACAGCCAGGACACACAACTTATAACATGAAAAGGTGTGGATCCAGAGGAAAGTGACGTCCCAGCAAAAGATGGATGGACGGTGTCAAAGAAACAACTGAGAGAATTATCCTCACCATAGCAGACGCTACCCATCAGGTCCATGTCCGAAAGTTGCATCTCCCCTCGACGGTTAACGGCACAAGAGGATAGAAAAGGAGAAAAGAAATGAAAGGAAGGAATAAGTATGCAGGCACATGTTGGTGTGAAGGTAAGTTGCTCACCTCTTATGTCGAAGGTACCGGGTTCGAATCCCGGTCGGTGCAGGCATGTTGGATTCGGGGGGAGGGGGGATTCCTGTCCTTGATCCTATGATAGGTAGGATCGAGCACCTAGTCTTCTCGGATAAGGACGAAAAACCCGGAGGGCCCGTGTGCACGTTAAAGATACCTTGGCAGGTTAAAAATCTAAAAGAGCAGGCCTAACAAGGCCGCTGCCCGAGCAAAATTAAGAAAAAAAAAATCCCCACCACAAAAACATTAACAAAAAAAAACAAAACACAAGAAAAGTGAGGTGTAAATGCCAAGAGCAGCGAAACCTCCTGAAATAAAGAGCTAAAAGACCAGGAATAAACACATTCCATTAGTAAATATTTGTACCTTACTTTTCGGACACCCATCGTTCATAACGCCATAATCACGGAGATAATTTTCTTCCTTTAAGTCAATACAATATTGCTGTCCCAGTTCAGATTCAGCTTTCCTGCTCCCCCGTCAATAGAATGCATGCCCTAGGAAAGTTGAGGATTTAATCACTCGTCACCAGCCTCGAGTTTTTCCCCCTCTTACTTTCTGCACCAGATCTAGCGTCCATAAAATATCGGGGATTTGTTGCCATCCGGCCAAAGTCGTGCCTGTTTCTAACCTTGCCCGCTGCAGACAGACACGTCATTCGCCCCTTTTTCCTCTTCTATTGCATCGATCTATTTGCCCATGGATATATGTTTCTCCCTTAATACTCGGCCCATCTTCCTCCACCCCACTATCTTCCCTAACTAGCCCCCCCCCCCCGCCCCCCAAATCCCTTGAGTGTTTTTCTTTTGTCCAGCCGGTTTCCTATAAAGTAATCTACTTTTTACGTGCCACAACTGAAGGCAGTTCAGATTTACGCATTACGCATTTTTCAGTGCTGGTTAGAAAAAAGATTTTAACCCTCTCTCTCTCTCCGCTTCGGTCTCTCTTTCTTTCTCTCTCTCTCTCTCTCTCTCTCTCTCTCTCTCTCTGCCCTTCTGTCTCTCTTTTCTCTTTCCTTTCTCTCTTATCTGTCCCTCTGTCTAATCTCTTTTTCCCCTTTCTCTCTCTTTCAGTCTCTCTCTCTCTCTTTTTCCCCTCTCTCTTCTCTGCTTCCCGGCCCCCCCCCCTCTCTCTCTCTGTCTCATCTCTTCCCTTTTCTCTCTGTGCCTCTCTCTGTTTATCTTTTCCTCTTTTCCCCCTATCTTTCCCCCTCTCTCTCTTTCACCTGCGTCTCTCTTTCTCTCTCTCTCTCTCTCTCTTTCTCTCTGTGCCATTCTCTTTCTCTCTTTTTCTCTATTCTGTGTGTGTGTGTGTGTCTCTCTATCTATCTATCTATTTATCTCTCTATCTCTCTATCTGCCTTTCTCTCCATCTTTCCTCCTTCTCCCTCTCCCTTTACCCCCTCCACCACCCCCTTCATCAGTCTCTTTTTTCTGTGTGCAAAATACACCAGTTTAACGAGCACCTCCCCCTTCTTTGGAAACGAGAGACACATGAAACAAAATACACCAGTTTAACGAGCACCTCCCCCTTCTTTGGAGACGAGAGACACATGAAACAAAATACACCAGTTTAACGAGCACCTCCCCCCTCTTTGGAGACGAGAGACACATGAAACAAAATACACCAGTTTAACGAGCACCTCCCCCCTCTTTGGAGACGAGAGACACATGAAACAAAATACACCAGTTTAACGAGCACCTCCCCCCTCTTTGGAGACGAGAGACACATGAAACAAAATACACCAGTTTAACGAGCACCTCCCCCCTCTTTGGAGACGAGAGACACATGAAACAAAATACACCAGTTTAACGAGCACCTCCCCCCTCTTTGGAAACGAGAGACACATGAAACAAAATACACCAGTTTAACGAGCACCTCTCCCCTCTTTGGAAACGAGAGACACATGAAACAAAATACACCAGTTTAACGAGCACCTCCCCCGTCTTTGGAGACGAGAGACACATGAAACAAAATATACCAGTTTAACGAGCACCTCCCCCCTCTTTGGAGACGAGAGACACATGAAACAAAATACACCAGTTTAACGAGCACCTCCCCCCTCTTTGGAGACGAGAGACACATGAAACAAAATACACCAGTTTAACGAGCACCTCCCCCCTCTTTGGAGACGAGAGACACATGAAACAAAATACACCAGTTTAACGAGCGCCTCCCCCCTCTTTGGAGACGAGAGACACATGAAACAAAATACACCAGTTTAACGAGCACCTCCCCCTTCTTTGGAAACGAGAGACACATGAAACAAAATACACCAGTTTAACGAGCACCTCCCCCTTCTTTGGAAACGAGAGACACATGAAACAAAATATTTGCGCAAAACTATCCTCACAGTTAATAGGGACAATGATATTTGTAAAAAGTTTCAAGTCCTGTAAACGATAGTCTACGACAGTCTATAACGACGACCAAACAAGGTTCGAATTTTTCGAATACATAGCACATACACCAATTATATTTCACATTTTGTTTTTTCATTAATTCTTCTTGTTTTGCACAACCAATATGAAAATGCTGGATTACTTTTCTAAAAGCCTCTGAAGTTGTGGAAATGGCGACAGAGTCTCCCCCTCTATCTTGCCGGCAAGATGATCCCCGGCGGCTAGAGAGTTTGGCCTGGGTTCGGGAGGATTGAGGTTCGAATCCCGGGCGGGAGGGAACCCAGCCTAATTAATCTCTCGCAGTGCTTCGGGGGCTCACACTCGGAATTTCAATTTGCCACACGGTTTCCATACAATCTGATTTGCAATGGTGCCAGCACATTTTTAAAAAGAAATTCTCGCCAACCAGCTCATTTTGAGTGGTCACGTCACATTTTGGAAACAAAACCATATTGCTTATTATTTTGTATAACTTATTTACATCTACTTATTACACTGTTAACATCTGCTCACGGTATTTTTCTGCTTTTCTTACAGCATGTTGGAAAACATTTATTATGTGTACACTGAAAAAATTGACAAATGAAGCAAGAAAGATCCAGCTTTCGATATCAAAGTGTCCATATCCATAAATTTCCCGACAACAAGCTTATGTCTGGTCATGTCGCCTGTTGGATAGCCATATCGCTTATAGTTTCATTATGTATAATGTAAGATACTCCCCGTTAGATTTCATCATAAGCTCTAAGCGCAAAATTTGTCTGTATTTCTCACATCATGATACAAAACGCTTACATTCCACATATTTATTCAGTGCCGGTGTGACATCCTGGAATATCCCCCATCCTATTTTAACCCCCCTGATAATCTAGGATATCCTAGAACATCCCCCTCTATTCTAAAGTATCCCCCAGCTCGATTTCACTTTCTTTAGCAGTGGTTCTCAATCTTTTTCATGCGATCGCCCCTTAGATTCCAAATTTTCGTTCATCGCCCACTTCCTCCCCCCTAGTATCTCCCGGAAAAAAAAAGACAACCAGCATGCTGATGATTCATTATAAAGCAGAAACCATTCTTTATCAATGTGCTAAAAAAACTACAACAAAACAACCCATTTCTGTTCATCAAATCCATCTAAGCATGCTGTAGAAGAAGTCAATGTCTGACAATTGACATGTATTTGTCCCCAAATTGCTCTTCATTGCTGGTTCCCCCTCAACTCCCGTATCCCCCCCGCTCCTTGTTTTCGTCCCCTTGTCGCCCTTTTCTTCGTCTCCTCCCCTCCCCCCCCCTTCCCCCTGGAAATCAGAATCACCTCCCCAGGGGGCTGATATCGCCCACGAGGAGAACCACTGTTCTATTGGTTTACTGACATCAACGGCGAGGTTGCAGACATTCAAGGTCAGTAGGCCATTTTGCCTATCCCATGAGAGAAGGCTGACAAAATGCAGTATGTACATTATAAGATAGTAGGGAAAAACAGTTGTTGAGGCGTGGACTAAAGCTATATTAATCCAGCAGCCCCTTTCACATTTGATGATTGTGTCCTACTGTATTGAAAGAAATGCTTCCAGAAAATGAGGCGGGAGTGATAGGGAGAAGGAGGACGCACACGAGTTTTATGCTATCGTTATATAATGGAATGATGGACTTCCAAGGAGGGAAAAAGTTGGTGTGACCCTCAGAAAGGAAAGATAGTCTCAGATGAGGCTGGAAGATGGAAAAATTTAAATGATCAAACCAGGATGCAATTCTCTGTAACCCAGAATAACTTTTTTAAAAAGATCTCTTGCTCAGAAAAAGTCTGTAAAAAGGGTTGGATCTGGAAGGCAAAACAATTTGGGACTGTATGGGTACACTTGAATGGGATCAGCTGCTTGTCACTGAACAGATCTTCACCTCCACTTATATGTATATCCCTGCAGTGAATGGTTAAAAAATCTGCTGTTGTTGTTGTTGTTGTTTTTCCGTCTGTCTCGAATCTGCATTGTCTTTGAACGTTGTTTGATTGAATTGATGATGGAATCCATTCTTGACATTGCGACCCTGATTAGGAAGTTTTGTCCATGAGATCCCAGAACAGGACAGTCTGTAGGTTTTGATGACTATTTCTCATGTAAACTAGAAACAGACTCTCCCTGTTGATGCTGCTATTTGCTCGGCTTTGGTGACTGACTACTTGCAACATACATGTAGAAAAGGATTGATAACACAGGAGACTGGGGACGCTGGGCCAATTACATCTTGGCACTTCTGTTGATACTGAATGTACTTTATTTTCATTGCTCCATACACAGACCACCGCTGAAATTTAATCTCTTTAATGACTACTACTGCTAAAAGCTCCAGAAAAGGATATGATGAGTGGACGGGAGGAGAAAGATTTATGCCCCCAGTTTATGCCAGGCTATTTCCTGTCTAATGTTAAATTGTCAAGCAATTGGAAGGGTCGGCTTTAAACGCATGTTAAGTCACAAGTCACACTTTATATTATACTAGCTGAGTTACCCGGCCCTGCCCGGGAGAAATATCTTCATTACTTATAATGTACTAGATCTAGTACACAAAGTAAAGTTCCTTCCACAGACAAAAAAAAAAAAACAATGACAGAATCAGTATCGACTCGGATTCCGAGCCTACTCTGGACTGGAGTTTGTTTACCCTTTTTCGGTAAAGTTTACGGGCGATCCATGTTTTCGTTAATCCACAATTTGCTTCCTTCGGCGAATGAACGATGAGGGAAACTGCGTCACGATACTAAAAATAGATCATAATAGCGTGTCCCTGTTCTAAAAACTTGGAGTAGGAAGGGTTTACTGTCGACGTGTGTAAAATTTGAAGCATGTGGGCTAAGTATTAACGGAGGAGTAGGCTAACATAGCCTTCAAAGTTCACTTTTATAATAATAGATTTGCACTTTCGCTCTCTTTCCGTTTCAACTTCAAAACAAACATAATGCGCATGCGCAGCTTCAATGAAACCTTAAAATGGCGAACCATGACTCGAAATAGATCTAAATGATGCGGAAACAATGAAAAATGAAATGTAGAAGCCCATGTTAATTTCGCATTGATAATATGCTGTTGTGCAAAGTTTGAAGCCTGAGTATGATGCGGTTCCTGAGCCTTAAGTGACCAAAGTTTCGAGTTACCAAAATATATATATATAGATATAGATGTGTGTTTTGTGTGTATATTTCTATTGTGTGTGGCAGGGAAAGATTGTATACAGAAATGCACACGAAGAAAAGGGGGGAAAAGACTACCCAAAAACAAACTAAAAAGGTGGGGGATAATTTGTAATGGGGGGATAAAATAGAATGCCGCCTACCCATTGGCAAGTATCCCCCCATCCTATTTTAACCCCGGGTGATAAACTGTTATTGAGGGGGATATTCTAGAGTATCCGAGAGATATTCTGAAATATCGGGGGGATATATTTGGGGGGGGGGGGATAATCTGGAATACCACACCGGAGGGGAGGTGAAAACGGGTGGTGGTGATATTAAGGCTCATATATATGAATGAATCATCTCAAAGACCTTGTCAACAACAAGAAAGCAAAACTATTTCGGTCACTTTACTTTTTTAGACTTGGGATCACAATAAAACACGGTAGACAAGACTTGCCCTAAAAGGCACATATTATGTAGACAGAAAGAATGATATTTCACAAAACTTTGCCAATTAATCAAGTCTGTGCCATGGTCAACAAAATGCTTATTCATGTCCCGTTTTGCATGAAAAATTATTTTGTTTTTTTTTGTTGTTGTTTTTTCTTCCTGGTCTGTCGCAATTTGAAATCATGCACTGTTGAGTCATTCTACTCCGTTGCACTGTCACTAGGGATTGTCACAGTTTGAGGACATTGGACACCATTGAAAGTTTGGTTAGTACTATAGGCCCATTGCGAATGACGTCACAGAGTGTTTTTGTTTTTTTCTTCCGACACCCAAAATGGCCGGTGGATCAGCTGATGAGTGTAACTTCGAAATATATATGTCTAAGCGGTTAAAATGCCTGCTGGTTGCATTGCAGTTGACTGTTATGACGGGGGTGGAAAGGATGGATCCAAGCTGGTCAGATTCCCTACCGTATGTGTAAACAGGAGAAAGGAACTGAAAGAACTGACCGAACATCTGCCATGCGCATTTACACACGTGCCATTGTTTACTGTAGTGGACTACTATTAGCTCGCCGCCGATTGGTTCGCGATGCCTCAAATGCTCGCAGTGCAAATCAGCTAACGAATCAAAATTAATGCTACAGTCGCCATGGTGATGCGTCGGTCCTTACATCAAAGATGGCATATCTGTGAAATGGGCCTATATAGACTGGTTTGGAAAACCTAACATTTTTAACTGCTTCTCCCTGTTTCTTCTCTGATCCTTTTACTCTGAACGCCCTGTGTTATGTTGAAGATGGGGATATTTTAGAAAGTTTAACACTATACACGAAGGACAAAATGAAGAAGCCACCTTGCACTACCGGAAAGGGCAGTCAGTAAAACTAGAACCGAAATTGCAAGTTTTCACCATTCTGTCTACATAAGACATAGCCGAATCATAATAAATAAAAACCTGGACTCTCCACAAAGTCAATGGGAGATGATTTTGTTTTTTCGATGTGTCTGTGTGACTGGGGGAGGGAATGGGCTGAGGAAGAGGGGAGAGAGGAGGAGAAAAAAAAAGGGGAGGAGGGGGAAGGTATTTGTGTAGGGATCGCTCACTGCCATATTTTTCTGTAGCCGTTCACCTAGGCGTGATCACGGTTTAGTTGGATTTTCTCAGCTATTACGAAATACAGCGTCCTGAATTTTTGCATCCAGTGTTACATTTATCATGACCCTACAAATCTTGAATTTGAAGTCTATGCACAGCACCGTTCTTTCAAAGCGGCGAATTCCTTTGATCTTTTCTTTGTTTTCAATTGAATGGTCCCAAACTTATAGACGTTTACAGTATACGTGTGTTCCAACATGATCTGTCACTTCTCGTTTCCCTGTAGTTGATCTAAATTCCTAAATATAGTAACAATCTGTGGTGAATTGCAGTGGCGTAGCATCACGTTACGGACTTGAGGTTTGCTTTACATGTAAATGCATTTATTGTTCCTTTCCTGTAAGATAAAGCTACTACAGATTCATTACTTATCAATTGAAAACAGTCTTCTAGTTATGCTAAACGGTAACATTCTATGAAAGATAAAGTTTGTAAAGTAGCTAAGCTTTCCAATCTGTATTAAGTTGTGAGAAATATACATATCGAGATATGATCATCCTTTCCCCTCTGAGTCCCTGTCATTGCAAGAGCATGGCTTTGTGGGTACAATGATCAGGTTTGCGGACTTGGGACCAACTTAGACCCAATAGAAAGGTTAGCCCTATAAAGGTGTTGTTTTTTTTATTTTTTTTATTTCAAAACGGGCAAGAACTTTTCGATGTTTTTTAATGTTTTATCATCTCAGTCGCTTTCTGAGTCGGATGTCTCCATTGGATTGATGACGATATTCGGTTGAATAAAATGAAGGCCCTCGTTTTGCCAGTATTCTTCCTCCAACCGCGATACATGGTCCTCTCACTTGCAGAAAAATTCTGCAGCAACTGTTTTCAATGCTGCATGAGTTAGATTTTGGATGTCTGACAGTTTGAAGGTCTTGTTCTCCAATGTTCCGCATCGTATTGATTTTGATGTTTAATACCACGATGAAAGGAATTCTGAAATTGAAAGATCTCTGACAACGCCTCTGACACTGTGTTGGCCTACCAGTGAACAATCACGAGAGTTTGTTTTTAAACTCACTTTAATCACGTGCTGTACCACATTTTAGTGGGACTCAAAACCATGTGTTAAATCATTACAGTAAAGCACCTAAATGTTTACCCTTGTTGATTTGAGGTCTTTATTTTAGGAGGTTCGCTGCCCTCGGCATTTACACCTCACTTTACTTGTTTTATTATTTCTTGTTCTGGCGGGGGGGGGGGGGGGGGGAGATGATATGGATAAATTTTTAATCTATTAAATTCAATTTTGCCCGGGCAGCGGCCTTTCGGCCTGCTCTTTTACGGCCTGCATGTTTACCCTTGTCGGTACTCTCTTTATTTATATACCGCAAATAAAATAAACAAACTCGAAAACTACTTGAATAATTCGGGGGCAAAAAATCTGGGTTAGGATCATCACAAATTTAAGACTTCACGCCAAATTACATTCAAATATCATCGACGGTTGCCACGCTTCGAGCAGTTTTCTGTGATCATGCCTCGGTGAACGGACTATAGCACCTAAACCGCCTGTCTCCCGTCCACCTCCGCCCTACCCAATTTCTGGTCTTGACACTAACTAAAAGTTTTTTTGTGTTTTTTTGTTGGTAAAGTCGTTACTCATGACGTTAGCCAACATGAATTGTTCAGGTAACAGGAACTGCAAGAATTAAAATTGTTTTATTATCGGATTTCCCGAGAGAAGCCGTGCTATAATGTCAGCTGAGAACATTCAAAGTCAGATCAATCAAATATACAGTAAAGAAAAGAAATGTAGTCACTTGTTGATTTTCCCGGGAGTTGAGACAAAAAGCCGTACACGGAGACGGCGGGAGGGCGCAGCAGCTTCTTCCCAGGTAAGGCGGAGAGTCTCAGCTAATTTCTGAGTAAGGTCTGTGCCTCCTAGTAAAGACTGTATCAGCAGATAGGTCAAAATTGGGCAAAAAGAAAAGGTTGTATGTTGCAATTTTCTGTCTTCTCTTTAGTTTGCTTTGTATTGAATAAAATTTATCTTATCTTATCTTATCTTATCTTATTGTTTGGGTTTTATTTCTCACGCAGGGTTTCGCAACATACAACCTTTTCTTTTTGCCCAATTTTAACCTTGCTTATAGCCCTGCTGCGACCCCACAGTTTTTCTGTGGTTTTTATGATATTTCGCGATTCAGCGGACATGTCGCAGCAAATGAAACGTGCGGTGGGCGAACGAACAGGAGGCCAGCAGTGAATTGTTTGTCTTGGTTGGTTGCCTGCAAGACACGGCTCAGATGATCACAGTGCAGATGTGTGTATTTTAAGTGAGTTACGGACGTCCATAATCATAAAATTTACATCATGTGGGTTTTTTTGTGTGTGTTTGTTTGTTTTTTTTTGTATTAATAATCACCAATGAGCGGCAAGGACATTAAAATGACATTTGCTCATACAAAAATTGTGAACAATGGAATAGGGCAGAAGAACAAATACATAAATGTAGGTATTTTATCCATTCTTAAAAAGGCGGATGGAGGTGTCGTTTCTCGGGTAACAGAAAAGGCAAACACGTGTTACGACACAAGGGGTTTTTAGTCTCCAAATAATTAGCATTCTATTTCCAAGTGAATGTTGTTACAAGCACCTACGCCCCCCCCCCCCCCAAGTTTTTTTGGGCTAGGGGTAAGTATTTTTAAAGCTTCCTGTGGCTCCAGAGCTAGAGAACTCCTCCAGAAATACTCCTAACAACAGCCTTAACGAATTATTCTTTCACATTTTTTTTTTGGGTGGAAAGGGTACGGGGAGCCGCGGGTACGGGGAGCCGCGGGTTAGGGAGTGGATAAGAATCAGGGTTGAGGATAAGGACGAGGTTAGGGATAGGTACGTATATTTTTGCTCCCCTAGAGCAAAACGGTTGGGATTGCGTACGTACTTATATCAACAGCCTTTCCAAATACGCAAATGTGTTTCATAAAACGCATAGATCTAGGTGAGCATAGACCAGAAAAAGAACTAGATAAAGGGTGAGACACACAAGGATGAAAATGGGTGGTAAAAGATGAAAAAGTGAAGGAGGATCGAAAGAGGAAGGTGAGGGGTGTAGGTAAGGTGAGGGGTGTAGGTAAGGTGAGGGTGTAGGTAAAGTGAGGGGTGTAGGTAAAGTGAGGGGTGTAGGTAAGGTGAGGGGTGTAGGTAAGGTGAGGGGTGTAGGTAAGGTGAGGGGTGTAGGTAAGGTGAGGGGTGTAGGTAAGGTGAGGGGTGTAGGTAAAGTGAGGGGTGTAGGTAAGTTGAGGGGTGTAGGTAAAGTGATGGGGTGTAGGTAAGGTGAGGGGTGTAGGTAAGGTGAGGGGTGTAGGTAAGGTGAGGGGTGTAGGTAAGGTGAAGGGTGTAGGTAAAGTGAGGGGTGTAGGTAAGGTGAGGGGTGTAGGTAAAGTGAGGGGTGTAGGTAAAGTGAGGGGTGTAGGTAAGGTGAGGGGTGTAGGTAAGGTGAGGGGTGTAGGTAAGGTGAGGGGTGTAGGTAAGGTGAGGGGTGTAGGTAAAGTGAGGGGTGTAGGTAAGGTGAGGGGTGTAGGTAAAGTGAAGGGTGTAGGTAAGGTGAGGGGTGTAGGTAAGGTGTTGGGCCAAGGACGGGATTAATTAGGAAAGGCAAAAGAGGCTTAAGATAAGGTGGAATGAAAGAATGAAATGTGTGTGTGTGGTGTGTGTGTGGTGGGGGGGGGGCAGGAGTTTGATGTTCACAAGATAGTATACATGCATGCAATTACTTCCATGGCTTGCCCAGTCCATTGCCGTTCATAAAACGGTTGGACATTTTAGCCAGTAATGATAGTAATAAAAACAAAAGTAGGATGTTGCCCAATTCCCACTGAAACAACTTACACGTAGGGAGGAAGGAAATCTTTACAGGAGCTCATAATTATAATAAGAATATACCTTTTTAAAACCTCTAAATTCTGTTGGACATCTTAGCAACGGATTCAGTGTGCTTCGTCTCATCGCTGGAAACGACACAGGTAAAACATAATACTTGCTTTGAAGGGTCCATCTTTAAAAGCAAAACAACAACAAGAAAAGGCCAGAATTAAGTTAGAGGTACAAAGTAAATGACTTCTTTCGAAGTTTGGGATGATAGCTGGACATTGAACACAGTTTAGTATTTTCTATATTCAAATTTGTAAAATGCACCTTTCTGCACAAACGCTGCAAGATGGCGTAAGCAGAGCCCGTGAACAAGAAACAGTGCAGCTGTCCCTCTTACACCAATACAATTTCACAATAAAGCTGTGTTTCCATGTGTACATAAACTGAAACGTCAAAAGTCCGTCAAGAAGTAGAGGTGTTTCCATGTGTACGGAAAATGTAGATCTAATTTCGTACTGTTCCTGCGTGTGATACACCGTCTTCCTGTGATTTCTAGCCATAGCAAGACCCCATTTTGATGGTGAAACTCTTGTCCGCAGAGATTTACATCTTTCATGTGGAACATTTATTGAATACAGGTGTGCGAACTAATCACGGAAAGAGTAAACCCAAGAAAGAGTTAAACATGCACCAGTGTGCTTCCTCTGCCGCCGCACTTCATGTGCAGACACTGTGACACACCCATGACAACAGCACATATTATACACAACTGCACAGCGAACAAGACCGAAATAAAAACACCACAATTAGACTACAACAAAGACAACGTTCCGTACCCCATACAAGACATACTTAACTTAGAGGACAGTAAACATCTGACTTACAGCCAGCAGACAATTAGTGAACAAGATCAACAATATAACGTGACATGCACAACCCTCTAGAAATTACCCCTGACCCCGTCCTGGATACAATAATCATCACAAACAAAATAAACAAGCGTGTCCTTGACTTGTCACAAGATTTTAACGGATACTATTTTCACAACGCTACACTTCTGTCACTATTTCTATACAGCATAGCATATCTACAGCGACATCTATAACTCTTGACGGAGTATATTCTAAACACTCCACCCCTCTCTGTGGCTGCACGCCTTAAACTGCAGGGCACTTCTTCTACAACATCTTTTTCACAAAGGAAATTGTACCGGGACTCACGATCTTATTTTAACACCACCAATTTTAATTGCAGGGTTCCTCTACAGCTTTCCACTTTAACATCTATACGAGACCATTATCAGTCTACTCCTACAGGCTGAATTGCTCTTTTAGAGTCTCCCTCTTGATACAAAGAGCACTCCTTTTATGTTTCCAGCACACTCTACTTTCCCTGTCTCATTGACAAAGTTCTTATACAGCCTAGCCCTTTCCATACAATCTTCTGATTTCACATTAAACTTTCTTTGCAGAATGCATGTATGAAATTTCTCTACAGCCCCCCTCTTCATATGAATGGATCCCACTTTTACATCTGTCTCTAGCCTCTCTACTAAGTGTTTAAAACGGAATCCTTTCTTGCAGTCCCATACTCTCTACCCTGATGCTTTCTTACCCTAAAAGGGATATCATACTAAGCCCGGTCAGACACAGTCAGATGCTGCCAGCAAAATATGCACCAAAGAAATGGTGGCAGAAGCTGACTGTATCTGGCCAGGCTTAGTAGGATAGGTTCTTCCTGGGTGGACTGAGAAAGTATAGAAAATTCTGATGTGCACGTCTTGACTGCCTACAGCTGACTGTGTCTGACCGGTGTGACATCCCGGAATATCCCCCATCCTATTTTAACCCCCCTGATAATCTAGTATATCCTAGAACATCCCCCTCTATTCTAAAGTTTCCCCCAGCTCGATCTCACTTTCTTTAGCAGTGGTTCTCAACCTTTTTCACGAGATCGCCTCTTAGAATCCGAATTTTCGTTCATCGCCCACTCCCCCCCCCCCCTCCCCTATCTCCCGAAAAATAAAGACAACAAGCATGCTGATGATTCATTATAAAGCAGAAACCATTCTTTATCAAATGCACTAAATGCCCTTTGCTCGGCTTTGGTGACAGGCTACTTTGCAACATTAGAGTATTGATAACAAAAGAGACTGGGAACGCTGGGCCAATTACATCTTCGGACTTGGGCAGCCAGTCCTTGGAGCTGTTTGGAATATTTCTGAGATGGATGTGTGACTAATGCATTGGAGAGGGGGGTTAATTCGGCTGGCTTCTCCAAATGACAGCTCTCGGAATTGACGACAGTGATAGACTTTCCTGAAGCTGGTGGTGTAATCTTCAGTAACATCCTCCACAATGTTGCTTCGAAGGGGGACATTCTGTCAAAGTTAGCAAATCCCTCATCAGCACTAGCTTCGTTACTGCTGTGTCACCATGCTTGACGTGCAATAATTAGTTCTTAATTCAACACTCATCTCCCGTGAAGTCAACAACTTGCTACCAAAGAGTTTATTTAACCTCTTTGCTTGCTACCGACTGTCATGAGGTAGTCCCTCAAAAACTTGGAAATTACACCTACGGTGCTTTATCAAAGGATACACATTTCTGTCAAAGCATAGGCTACTATGAGATGAGAACTTTAAGATCACAAGTGGCCGATTAAGATTATAATTATCTCGACTTCCTTTGTACTAGCTCGATATTGTCAAATTTAGCAGGCTCGTGCGCTGTCCGTTCTTGCTCCTCACAATAAAGAATGGATGCCCTGGTTGTCTGATGATACTGAGTACAATGTACTTTATTCTCATTGCTCCATACAAAGAACACGACCGAAATTTAATCTCTTTAATTACTGCTCCTGCTAAAAGCTCCAAAAAAGGGCATGGTTGTGGGCGGGAGGAGAAAGATTTATGCCCTTAGTTAATGTCAGGCTATTTCCTGTCACTACTCGGTCTAATGTTCAATTGTCAAGCAATTGGAGGGGTCGGCTAAAAACGCATTTTCAGTCACACTTCATAAATGTGTGTTTTTTGTGCGTGTTTTTTGTGTGTGTGTGGCAGAGAAAGATTATATACAGAAACGTACACGAAGAAAATGGGGAAAAGACTACCCAAAGACAAACAAAAAAAAAGATGGGGGATAATTTGTAATGGGGGATAAAATAGGATGCCGCTTATCCATTGGCAAGTATCCCCCATCCTATTTTAACCCTGGGGGATAAACTGTTATAGGGGGGGGGGATATTCTAGAATATCCGGGGGGATAAACCAGAATATTCCAGAATATCCGGGAGTTATTCTAGGATATCCTAGACTATCCGGGGGATATTCTGAAATATCAGGGGGGATAGATTTTGGGGGGGGGGGGATAATCTGGGATACCACACCGGCTTAACGCATGAGCATACTGGGAAGTTGCCCAAGAGTCACAAGGGTTTAGGGGTCCTCATGCATGCAAATTTACATTGGTTTTTGAAACGTTGAAGAAAATCCCTATTGCTTTGTCCAGGGGCCCATGATGATGTTAAGACGACCTTGCACATACTGTTACTAACAAACAAAAAATCCAGAGAGCGTTACCAAAGGGCTGCTGTTATAAGCAAAAATACTACAATAGACAAGATAAGACAGCTAGTGCTTTTAGCGTGCACAGATTTGGCACCGCCACCTAGCGGCAAACATGCGGAAGTCACGAAAAGTGCCGTATTTTACAAGCCAAATAGGGAAAATATTGAATTTTGTTCACTGTTCAGCTATCGCTATGGGCCTTGATTGACGTCACTTATTGTGGAATTATAACCTCAATCGCTGTGGGCAAACTCTGGCTTTTTTTTTTTTTAATCGCAGTAGCACTGTCACAATTTTGCATCATACATTTACTATTATATCAAGCATTTTTTTTTCATACTACGTGCCATGGACCCCGTCCCCAATCAGCGAGCACATTGTGTGCAGGGTTTTTTTTAGTAGTGCGAAGAAGACAGTGTCTCATCTTGTCGCTTCTAGTATGTTTGTTGTAAGTACGTATGCACCTCAAGCATTTTGCACTAGGGCCGCGTACATACACGTACCTATCCCGTCATTATCCTCAACCCTAACCCTGCCCTCTACCCAATAACAACAACAACAAGACAAAAGCAGGAGGAAAACCAAAAAGAAAATGTGGAAGAATAAAATAATCAACAATTAATTAAGGTTGTTGTTAGGAGCCATTCGGGAGGAACTATCTAGCTCTGGAGTCACAAAAGGTATTGTAAATTACGTACCCCTAGCACAAAAAACTAGGAGGGGGGGGGCGCACGTACTTGTAATAACATTCTAATCAAAATGTCCATGATATTTTGATGCATTTCCGACAACTTGTTCAGCTTGTTCGGTCGTGTCACACGTTGAAAACAAAATAGATCTTACATTTTATTTTGTCACTTTCGTTTCTTTTTCCCATCACGTTATTTGCTTTCATCCTTGATGTCACATAAACTCTGCCCCCCCCCCTCTCACTTCAAGAGTTTCCCCCTAGTGAAAGAGTCCATTTAAACCCTGTGACGTCGACAGTTTCTCCGAGCGTCAACTGAGCAACAGGAACGATAACTCCATCACGAGCAAACACGTTTTCCAGAGTGCTCTGGATTCACCAAGAAACATTTCTCAAAAGTACCTTTCGCAAATAATCCCCCCCCCCCAAAAAAAACCGGTATAAATTGGCATTTCTCCCCTAATCATTGATCTGAAGCGTCCAGGAAATAATCTCCAAACAGTCGGTCTCTCCCGCTACAAGATATCATTACGTTCCGTTTCCCCCTCTATTGCGTCTTCTCAAGAGGATCCTTTCAATCACTGTATCATCACACAGAACACGTTTGTTTACATATGATTGAAATGGAGTGTGTGTACAAATGCTGATTCAACAACAACAACAACAAATAACAATAATTAAAAAAACCAAAAAACACGGGGACTGAGCAAATTGCAACAAACTTGAGTGCTGTGGGGAAATATTTCATCTCGACCCGCTCACAGGAACAGAAAACAGCCGATTCAGAGAAAGATCATGCGAGGAGGATAGCTCAATGTACAGAAATATAAACTGTCATTCTTTAATGTTAGTCTTCCATTCCCTTACCCTTTTGTGGTCTTATCCATCGCATAAGTTCTGCTATTTTTTTAATTTTCTTTTACAGAAAATGGCCTATGAAAAACTCTCTTTGCCTCTATAGCGGCGAGGAGCGGAGCGGAATCAGGATCTGCGGACAAGTATACAGATGCAAAAAGTGTTTTACTTGTTCATACGTCATTTTCCGTAAAATAGCGGAGCGGACAGGATGCTGTGGACAACACCACTTATTCCTGATTTCTTCTTCTTCATATCAATGTTTTTCTTCTTCATCCTCGTCTTCAATTCTTCCCCTGCTTGAGGCTTCTCCGTCAACCCTTTTAAAATTTTTATCTTTTTGAAAACATTCAGATTAAAACAAAAACAACCATTTGCTAAAAATCGGCCAACAATTTCGGCAGAATACGCTCCGTTATGGCAAAAGCCATGGGGTGCCATAATTGGCTTTCATAGATCCTGTTTTCTGAAGCGGAAACAAACAAAAAGAAAACCCAACTCCAGAAACACCGAAAATACAATTGATTTACGCAAGACAAACACTAGGAAATCAATATGTCTGTACAGTTATCCATCTCCATAAATGTCTGTTTTGTTAGACGGGGCGGTTGCAGTAGTAGATCTATACATCAGGGATCTCTACCCCCTCTATTTATATAACAATTTAAAACTCATTAACTTCGGGTTTGTGGAATAATTAGAAAATGCCATTTCCCGAAACGCAATCCAAGGTACAGTAATTTCGACTGAATAAAACAATTATAGAATACTTTGTAAAACAATATAATTACTTTAATGTTTTTCATGTACAGATAAGCACTTTCAAATTTGGAAAAACCCACCATTTAGATAACTAGTACACAGCAAAGTTCAATGTTACTTTTATTGATGATTTGAAACTGTTCAGGGGAATGTAGGGTCCATTATTCAGATACCTTGAGAAGATAAACAGAAAATTTCAAAAAAGGGCTGAATGTCCTCGCTTTGACGTGAAACAAACTAGCCGACTCAGCAGAGAGTCAAAGAAGTTAATAAATCGTGGCGTGACAGATCAGTTCCGCTTACTGCTCGACAACGTAGACAGAGATGAAAAACTAAAAATTTCCAATCATACTTTTCAATTCCATCCAACGAAAGTGTGCTTTCTTTCGAGTCTAATAAAATCGTAATACATAATGTTGAAATAACATATAGCTCAAAATGGATGTGTCCAAGTAACTGATACCCCAAAGACTGAAACAGTACACAATACACACCTCTCTTGTATGTTTACCCTCTGTATACCAGCTCCGTTATAGTATGATTACTTTCCCATTATAATTATTTTTATGGGCAGTTTTTTACTGTAAAACTGTAGTTATTAGACACCGACACTCAATAAGAGACCCGGTCAGTTCCGGATTTAGACATAAACTAGATAAGCTGCAGGTTGAGGTCTCAACATCCGCAAGGGCGTTAGAAAATTTGGGAGTTGTTTTGTTTCGCATTTAAAACTTTTTGTGGGTACGACTGTTGTGAAACCTTTTTGGTGAAACTTTTGAATAAGGAGATCTATCTAAACAAAACAATTTTTGAGAATTTTCACCTGCGTAATCAAGTTTATACGGAACTATTTGATTCTGCTTGTGAAATTTAAGTTGATGAAGCTGTGAATACCAAGGATAAATAAAGTATATAAAACAAAAAAATAACCGCCAAAGACGCATAGTGTTCGTTGTCGTGCCGACGTGCCGTAAAACCCAAATTCAAACTCGAACTCAAAACTATGGATAGATCAGGGCATCACCAAGTCTAAATCTGGCATTGAGACCTGTACGTTTATTCTGTCACTCACCAACGGATGTGCCCGTTCGCCTGAATGCACCGTCCTGTACCAATCTCCTTCTGGCCGATTTTTTTTTTTTATTGTTGTCACTTTCTTTTTCTTCTTTGAAAAACCCACCTGTCTGTCAGTTCTTCCTTCCCTCTATCATCCCACTTCTATTCTGGAACTGAAGATGGGCACAAAAATTGATTGAGGAAAACAAAAAATGGAAGATAGAAAGAAAAACGCAAAAAAAAAAAAAAAAAGAGGACCGGCAGCGATAAAAATTTGATCTAATTAACTGTGTTCTCCCCCCCCCCCCCCCAAATTTCTGCTGGTAAGTTTTGAGAGCGTGTGAATTTGTCAAACAAGATTTTTTATTGACAGGAAGAAAACACTACAAAATCGTTATGGCATGGCCAGAGGAGGCGATTAATTGAATTCAGGCATTACGTATTATTTCTCATGGGTTTATGTTGTACAGAAGGTTTAATAATTATTATGATTAGAAAAATAATGACTGTGGGTGGTTGAGTATCTGATGTGATATGTGTATGTGGATGTGTCTGAGGGTGTATATGTGAATGTGTTTAAAGATGTATGTGTATTCATATGTACGTGGGCATAATGTTATTAGGTTAAAGTGTACAAGAACAAAATTAATGAGTGTTTTTGTCTTTTTATCTACACTAGCTCAAGGGCCGTTCGTAGAACAGTGGTCACAAAGTCAAAGCGAAATTTCCGATTACATTTTTCATTCAACTCCATGAAAATCAGTCTCTTTTTTGCGGCTCAAAAAAAAAAAATATATCGTAAATAACAATATTAAAGATTGAATTTTGTCCAAAAATGGATATGTTCACATAACTCATCGTCAAAATTTGAGGTAGTTCACAAAGTTTCATAATTGTTGGTCACCTGGTCATCAAGTTTTTGGTACTTATAATTATGATCACTGTCTACTTCCACAATCATCTGAAAATGCGTATACTTGCATGTATGTGACTGTATGGCTGCGTACATACATAATAGGCAAAGAGACAGTAGTTTGATCAGTGGGTAAGCAAATAAATGCATGTGTATTTTATGCAGACAAAAAGATAGCTTGAAATGTATCAAATAAAGCAGCTAGACAGACTGGATAAAGAATATATTTTTGGCGTTTTACGTTGAGGATGAATATCCCCTCCCCTACACCCTATCCCTTTTCCCCAAACCCCAAACAAAATACACGTACAAACAAAATACACGTACAAACAAAATAAAACATTATTAATATTTCTGAAAGCTTTCGAAAAGAAACATCATTTCTACTGCAGAGGAATGAATGATCGAATGTTTTTCCACGTCTCATTGCCAGCATAAACAGACAAAAATCGAAAAAAAACAAAAACAAATCAAAACAAAACGTCTCCAATCTCATATAATCTTCCCAATCCTCAAATTCCAGCATTGGAAGCGCCGAGCCGAATCCCTGTAGGAATAAAATCCTCTCTGCTCTAGCTCTGCCTCATCCCTCTATGCGTAACTCACACGTGCATAAGCAGCTTAACCTGCTGCTATAAATTACCCAAATGTCACCATTTTGAACTTAGGCTGAACTAATGACGTCAATCAATGCGCGGTTTTTGTTCTGGGCAGGGCACAGACATGTAAACAGCTGGGAATATTTTAATCAAATGTCTTTCTGAGCGGCCAGGTTTCTGTTTCATATTATATGTATTAGGTTTGCTATATATTTCCATTTATTCTGTTTGTCTACCTGTCTCTTTGTCTATCAGTCTGTCTGTCTTCCTGTCTACTATATGTCTGCCTGTCTGCCAGTTCATCTATCCATCCAACCATCCATCCATCCAGCCAGCCAGTCAGCCATTCATCCATCCATCCATCCATCCATCCATCCATCCGTTCATCCATCCGCCCGTCCGTCCATCCATTCATTCATCCAGCCATCCATCCATCCATCCATCCATTCATCCATTCATCCATTCATCCGTCCCCACGTCCGTAGGTCCGTCCATTCAATCTGTCTGTCTGTCTGTCTATCTATCAACTGCAATGGTTATCCATTGCATTAATTTCCTTGTTGATATATATCCCAAAAATCGTGTATTATGGAAATAAGCATTCGCGTATCCAACTCAAAAATCCCTCCTACTCCCCCTTACTTTCCAAATAAAAAACAAGTCACACAAATTTCCCAGAATCAGCCAACATTTTATCATTGCATTCCATTTCCGATTTGAATGGCCTCTCCATGCTTTCTATAAGTTATCCTCATCGTTACACGCTAGCAAAATCATTCATCTCCAGATCTCTCTGCATACATCGTAAATCCTTGTGACAACATCCTTAATCTCCCTTTACTTGTTTTCCTGCTTATGGCCCCTGAAATTCTCCCGGTCTCTTTTGGCTTCAGTTCAATTTTTTTCATTCTTTCCATTATTTTATATATATATATATATATATATATATAGAATTATATTCATCCATTGCGTGTGTCATGCGTGCTCATCTATAGACAGAAATCACGTAAAGGGGGGGGGGGGGGGCTCAATAAAGTAAGCACGCTTAATTGGAATTGGGGGGGGGGGGTGGATGCCCCAGCGTACCAAAACCAAATATGGGGAAAATGGGGTTCTGGAGAGCGTAAATATGATTTTTTCGTCAAACTAATGAATTAAATAGTTTTGTCTCTTTACTTTTTTTTTTCAATTTCAACAAATTAAAATGTCGATTATATATAACTAGCTGAGGTCCCCGGCCCTGCCGGGGATAAATCGGTTTGAATATTGGTTTCAGTTCTGGGTGGTTATTATGGACCTGCTTCATCTGGCCTGTTACTATTTGTTTATTTTATTTTTGTTTGTTTGTTTTTAAATAAGTCTTACTGCTCTGCCTTTGTGAGTTGACACCCTGCGCGTCCCTTACAATAGCATGATTTGCGCATGGGTTAGTGTGTTTGATAGTGAACACATCGCAGGAAGTGATAACGAAACCTTAAAATGGCGAACCATGACTCGAAATAGATCTAAATGATGGCGAAACAATAAATTTCCAATAAAAAAAACTACATCGATTTGAGACTTCTATTAAAAACTGTGCACCCTTACATCCATTCTGATGTACCATTTAAATTTGAAGTCTGAGTGTTGAGTGGTTCAGAAGCCTTTTGCAACGAAAAATCTCAAGTCCACAAATATATATAGTATAGATAGATTATAAACATTACTCTAATAACAGAGTCAAATAATAGTCCATGCAAAAAGGCTTTATTACCAACATTCATCATTCTAATGGCTTGGGGGGGGGGGGGGGGGGCGGGGGCTGAGTCGAAGCATAAGAATGCATACGTGGAGGAGGGGGAGAGTTAAAACTCGCCGATATCGAGCACACCCATTTTATGGAAAGCCAACAGGTCAATATTTATCATTATTACCATTTTTTAATTTTTTTTTTGTTATAATCATTTTGATCCACGGTGTGTCTCATACATACACATCTATAACAGAAATCAAGTAATTTATCCGTCTGGCATTTGCTTGAAAACTCCCCTGGGGCAAAATTTCATAGAGGAGTTCCGTGAACAGTTATCCTGGTATGTTGTGAACAGCAAAGACAGGCTGTAATATCGTCATATTATAAAGGAAGTAACGTCTCCAATGTAATCATGAAAGGCTTTTTGACAGCTGAGCCTTAAATTCTACAAAATATCGTATTACGCAGAGAATGACCTAAAGATGTACGTGGGCACATTTCAAAGGTCTTGAAGTTCGCTATTATTTTGATACTTTCATTGATTTTGAGCCACAACTGAGTTGAACATATGAAAGTGTTTCGACATTTTGAGTCGGAAAAAACAAGAACATTTCCTTCGAGCAGAATTAAAAAGTATGACAGGAAATTTCGTTCTGCACCTCAATTTACGCACTGGTGATCGAAACTGAACTTTAAAAATGGCATCTGTGTATTCCCCGAGTCAGCTGGCCAATTAGTTTTTTGATAATGATTAGCAACTTGTACAATCCATTGGGATATCGCAGATCGCAACGCAAACGTTATTATTTTTTAATAATGTAATCATAAAGTACTGGTAAAGAAATAAAGAATTCTAAACAGCATGCTTTCAAACTGGAATGATATAAAAATTTGAGAAATTGTTCGAGAAACTAGTTTTATAGAGCTGCTGCGCACTGAGTCAAGTGTGTCTTGCCTCAGTTTTGACTCAGATTTGCACTTCCTTTAAATCAACTAATGATAATAATAATAATAATAATAATAATAATAATGAAAATCATTAAATATAGCACCCAATCCAAACAATTTGCTCTAGGCGCTTTACAGAGAGTCTTGTTCTCTCCATCTGCAACTCACCCCCCCCCCTCTCTCTCTCTCTCCTTCTGTCTCTCTCTCTCTCTCTCTCACTGTCTGTCTATCTCAAACACAATCTACTGCACACAATCTTATGCTAGACATACATTTTATACATAGACACACACACCTAACGTACTTTTAGGCAGAAATTAACAATAAAACAGCAAAAATAAAATGAACTGAGAAAATAAATAGATTGGGAATGACACTTCAGAACTGAAAGTGTTTTTTTTAAAAAGGTGCGTGTTTAGACTAGTTTTGAATTTTGACTCGGCAGATGCTTTTCGCAATAATTTTGGCAGCAAGATCTAATGCGACAAACTTGTATCAGTCTCGCTTTTGCGCTAGGCCCCATGTCACCCCAGTCCACATTTTACACTAGAATTACTCTTCACATACGGACACTGTTTACGTAGGGATATATCACATAGGTTGCCATGGCAAAGGGCCTATTCCTGGGTTTGAGTTTGAGTTTAACGGCATATCCGCACGATAACGGCCATTTCGGGTCCTTCACGGCTTTTCTCGGTTGTCTTGCTTTACGTTAGTTTTCAGCTTTCAGATTCTTATAAATAAGATTAAATAAATGTGAAATTAAAAATTTAACTGGAAAAGGCCCGTGCTGTAAAATATGTCTGACTGTAACATCCCGTGCACCATCTCAGTCTCCAAGCTGTTCTGTGCAGCCTGCAGCCTTCTCTCGAGTAACAATGAAGTTACATCCCAAATTGCCAGAGGATGCCTAGAAATAATATTCTAATTTCGCTTGAGGGTTTTGGAATAATTCCGTAAATATTGCGAAGTAATATGGTGGGGGAAAAAAAACATACAGAAATTTCCCAGAATTGTCCGAATGCCATCAACGTTAACTTGGTTATAACAGAATGGATTACCAATTTTGGAGTTTGGATTAATTTATAAAAACAGGCGGCCCGCAGGTTTTTGTGTTTCCCCCAATGTGGCCCTTAGATGTGTCTAACTTCGTTAGCCAGGAGGAAGGCGTCTGTTATTATCAAAACTTGTGTTTACAGGGACATCAATTTCTTCAAGAGCTGTCTCCCGAATGTGTTTTTTTCACCTGTGTTTTCACATAGCTGAGAATAAAGTTAAAATGTGTACCAACAAAAAAAGGGGGGGGGGGATGGATTAAAAGTTGTATGTGGCAAAATCCTGCTTTAGAAACAAACAATAAAGGAACTGTACAAAACTTTTCTAAGAGAATTAGAAATAGAAGAGGAAATGAATGATATTCAAAGTTTCCTTCTCTCTCTCTCTCTCTCTCTCTCTCTCTCTCTCTCTCTCTCTCTCTCTCTCTCTCTCTCTCTCTCTCTCTCTCTCTCTCTCTCTCTCTCTCTCTCTCTCTCTCTCTCTCTCTCTCTCTTCTCTCTCTCTTCCCCTTCATCTCTCTCTCTTTCTTCCTGTCTCTTTCTCTCTCTCTATTTATCTCCCTTTCTATCTCTCGCTCTCTTTTTCTTTGTCTCTCTCTCTCCCTTACTCTCTTTCCACCCCTCTCTCTGTATCTTCCTCTTTCTCTCTCCCTTTCTTCCTTTTTTCTCTTTCTCTCTCTCTCTCTCTCTCTCTCTGTGCCCACTCTCTCTCTCCAGATAGCGTAATATTATATCCCTGTCTTCCATTTGTAATGATGCTGTAATTTTTTGTACAGTTCCTTTATTGTTTGTATCTAACGCGGGGCGTAGCGACATAATTCTCTTTTAAGCTACATTTTAAGCTCTATTGAACCCCCCCCCCCCTACACACACACAGAGTTTTGCTGTGTGCGTTGCGTGTTTTTTAAAATAATATTTTGTCAATGCTTCAGCATAACAGTGATCTCATTTCATTTTCTCGTCAATCCAAAGCTTGTCCGACGCCAAATCAAAGGGCATGAAGCCTTTAATCAAGTCTAACCTCATTGTGCTGAAAAGGACGTACACAAAACAAAATAAGAACGAAAGAAAAAAGAGTTCCGCCCTTTGTCTCTATGAATAGGCGTATCCCTATCCATGTGTATCCATTAACTCGTTGGCTTTGTCCATATACATCAATTGTTTTATGCTGTCATCCAATTCTCTATGTACATAACGAGGATTTAGGCCCCAGAACTCCAAATACCACCACAAAACCCAGTAATAAGCAGTTTTCACCACAAGTCAATTAAAAAAAACTGTAGTTTGCTATTAACGAATGAAAATATTGGTATATATTCGCATAATGTGCACTTTTACTAATTGAGCCGTACCCTTTTTCCACGCTGTGTTTTATAGCCCAGCATTCATAGTTTTTCCCGTCCGTGTTTTGTAAAAATGTTTCATCTTTCAGTGTTTAAAGGGTTCAAAGAATTGGTAACAGTCTCTTGCAAGAGTTGGTTAATATTACATAAAACATATTTTCCTGTCTAAGGACACCTCAAATCACCAGTCAGTACCAACAAGTGCCCATTTATATCCCACTCATCTTCCCATACCCACTTCCCCACCTCTCACACTAGTGTATCAGTTGTTCATGAGATCAAAGAATCCCATGCTTTTCAACCCAACCCACCTCATTGCCTCATCCTCCGTTTTTTCGGCTCAGTGGGATGTGATGTTTATTTAATCGAAGTGGTTATTTTCAAGGCATGCCTTGGAACTAACGCCAGCGTTACTTTCAAGGCATGTTTCATTGACCAATCAGAAGCTGTTTCAGTATTTCTAAACGTGGAGCCTTAGACTGTGCATTGTCAGACTGATATGTAACGACGTGAGGGTCTAGTCAGTTTGTATCATCGAGGCCGTAGGCCGATGTTCGTCTGGGTAGTAGTCAGATTGACATATCAGGGAAAGCCGCCGGGGTAGCTATGTATTGTTTATTGGACTCAAGGTATGCCTTGGAACTAACGCCAGCGTTATTTTCAAGGCATGTTTCATTGACCAATCAGAAGCTGTTAAGGTATGCCTTGAAAATAACGCTAGAGACAGTTTCAAGGTATGCCTTGTAAATAACGCCTTTATTTAATTGGCCAAATCTCGGGATTATTGACACTCTGTCCATCTGATACGCTTGGGATCCCATTTATTGGCGTTCATTATTTCGTGCGCAGCATTCATAGTTCGGGCTTGTGATTCCAGTCCACCCTTCTCTCTCTAGCTGATCTGCCCCTCCCTATTGTCCTGCCTTTCCGACCACTTTGTCGTCTCTCTTTATCTCTCTTTCTCTATCTCTCTCTCTCCGTACCTCTCGTCTTTCCGTGCATCTCTCCCTGTCTGTCTGTCTCTCTCTGTCTCTCTCAGTCTCTCTCTCTCTCTTTCTCCATCTGTCTCTGCCTACGCCCTTTCACATCTCCCTTTCCTCCATCACCTTACATTATTGCTCCATCATCATTCTCTTGGCCGCAATTTCCCTGTCTCCTACTACTATTGTCCTACTCCGACATTCACACAAGACCCGCTACCGTACAGCTTAATAATTGTTTCCGTGACTCCCAAACACTGAATCATTCTCAATCCCAAACCCGCAATTCTGGGTGGCTCCCATTATTCAGAGAAGATGGGAAATGAGCTGTAACTCAGGCTATAAAAAATTCATCAAGTTAGTTAGACACTACCAAGAGAGATTCGAAGTCGCGAATAAAATCAGGATATTTCCTGCAGGAAATAACAGGGCCCATCGATCTGTTTGGGGGCTCTAGTGATAAAGGACGCATTGATAAGCAGGTCAAATAATGAATACGCTTCCTGAATTTCTTCATTCATAAGGTCCCCTCGCGTAGTTCTTGTCAGGCTCTGCCGTCTAATGGAGTTGTTACTGTCTCAATGCTGCGAGCTAAGCATGTGCATTATTTTGCAGCCCTATCCCGAGTTCAACACACTGAAAGCGTGGACTGCATTAGTCTGGATGTACAGTAGGCCCGGCACTGTCACGCAATTTCAGTCATGAGTAACACTAGAGCATCTCACAAGTCTTTGAATCTATTTATCAATCAGCCTATCCCAATTCTCCACAACCTGTACTGGAATTATCCTAGAACGTATCCACTATACAACGGCGATATTTACCCAGTGAAACAATAAGAAACTGCACAGCAGGTGAGAATAACAGCAGTATACCAGGGGAATGAGTTTGAGTTTGGGTTTAATGGTGCGACGGCTCGTTAACGGCTATTTTGTGCCTTTCACGATTTTTTAGTTACCTTATTTTCGGTTAGTTTTTCGCTTCCGGATTCTTATAAATAAGATCAAATAGAAGTGAAATTAAAAGTCTAACGGGAAAAGCGCCGTATTGTAAAGTGTGTCTGTCTGTAATATGAATTTTGTTAATGTCATGAAAATTTGTTTAAATCGACTTGTAGATTTCGGACTACTTCAGAAACGGCAAGGTGCGCTGCAGGTCCAGGTTAAAAAATCATTCTTTCAAGGATCAGCAGGCATAGTGCCTTCTTCAGATATGCGAGAAATTCAGGAAGAGCAGTTCAGAAGGTGCTCAAGTTGCTTTGTGTCTCAGAAACCACTCACAATACTCACATGAAGTCTTCGGCATTCTTCAAAGTACTCTCCCTTAAGGAGCTTAAAGAACAGTAAATGTCTAAGCCAGCCATGAAGAGCCTAGCTGGGGGTCTTTCTGAGGTACTCGTATGCCTGGAAGTTCTGAACTGACTGCTCAAAGGAGGTCTTCGGTGTGGATATATTGATTTGTTTTCCTGTAAGTGGTCTTTTTAATTCAGGAAAAAACCAATAATAGTCACAAGACGTTCAGACACGACTTTAGGCTGGATGGGGCAAAATCTCAAATTTTGCTTTTACCTGAAAGAGAATTACGGACCTTGACTTATTAAAGCTAGCATTGTCATAATGTCTTGAAAGAGGAGTGGGGTCGGTTGGGGGGGGGGGGGGGTTAAAGGCGTTTGATCTGGGTTTGGGTTTAGCGTCACGACAATGGTCACTTTGCGTCTCAAAGGCGCGTTGCAACGTCAATAAGTCAAAATGTGACAAAAAGGAAAAGTTGTACGTAGCAAAACCTCTTGTAAGAAATCACACAGAAATCATTTTATGTTTTATTGCATTGTTTCTTTATTATTTCTTACGCAAGGCTTTGCTGCATAATTTTGTTTTCTTTTTCTTCGTATTTTGACTTTGCTTCAAGCCTTGCTGCGACAATCTGTGGGTTTGTTTGTTTTTCTCTCTCCATTTTTGATGTTTTTTTATTATGCAATATTTTGCAATGTCATGAAGTTTATTTTTGATAAATACAGATTAAACCAGTACTATTGCGATACAAGCTCAACGTTGGCATTTTCAAAGCTTCTTTTTCTGTATCCGCACTAAGTAGTACCTGTGATGTGACATTCACACACACACACGTACACATTCAATTTTAATAATGTAAAAGGATAGAGTAAAGTTAAATTCCTCAGGTAAGGAAATCCGCTATGTGATAGGCAGAGAGTACGTAGTTTTCTAGATTAATCGGATCTCACTGACAATGTTGATTTAATGATATCCACTGTCAATTTCTGTGGATCGCTCTGGAAATGTAATCCATTAGTGTATTACTTCCAATGTAGGTAGATATTAAATGTATTCATAGACATGTTTATCTCTTACAGAAATCTGTCTCTAAGTTTATATTGGCTTAGACATGATAGTACTAATATAACCCGACGTAAATATCATTTTAAATTACATTAAACACTGGGTGTCATGTTTAGCGACCAATGATTTTTGTATATATTATTATGTATATAGATGTAAAAAAGTATTACCTTTAATGGATAACTGCCATTTTGCATCTCGCGCGAGGTTTTCGATACACCTTTAACAGAGAAATAACTAATAAGTAAATTACATTTCCTACTTGCAAGGTTTTCAATATCCCCTTGCTGAATGTCGACGGTGCTACTGCTACTGTAGGACTCCAATATCCTTGTCGTTGGCAGAATGGTCTCTTCAATGCTTTTGGACACTTGTCACCAATTGGTCACGCACAAAAAAGCCTGTTTTGAGCATTTTGGTAACATGGCCTTAACAGTTTTGATAAAAGATTATAACTATACTGTGGTGGACACATCAGACAAAGTCTTAGCAAACTCCGTGCCTCTCCAAATTCCACATTACATGCCGTCGCCGGAGCAGAGCAGATACACATTTTACACTAGATATAACGGAAATGTTCAGATTATGAACAGAGCTGAGCTGAGCCGCTCGAAATTAGACGAGTTTTATTTTTCCTTCGGTCTGGGGCCCTATAGAGCGACCTGAGTTCTTGTTTATTCCATCTCCATTTTCTGAAAAACTGGAGAAATCTTTTAGTATTTAGAAGAGACATAACAAATACTCACTTTGACACTTGTATAAAATGCTTTGGGGCACATCAAACTGTTAAACAGTTCTGATTTATTCTATCACCTTATCATAATACCCAAGACAAATCAATACGTCATATTCCGTCCGTAGACTTGTGCGCGTATCATCGATGTCAACAATTCGCATCACACCCCTTCATAATTGAACGAAAGGGGTAGTACTCATCGTTTTCATACGTGGTCAATTTGTGGACATATAGTGGACGGAGGAATGATTCGTTTCGGTGTTCTGTGTCTCGGACAATACTAAAGCCGCAAAATTAAGGATTAGCGTCCAATTTCTCAGTGCAAAGAGTGGAATTGAAACAAGCAAGAATAAAGGTCACGATAGGCAGCTTTGCTCCTGAATATCGTGAAAAATTGTGAGTTACGAGAGTTCTAAACTAATCAGTCAATTCTACTCCCAGACACAGAGGAAAGATGTCTGCTCTTCACACCAATCAGACACTTAAGCTTGCGTCTACTACAGGAGTTTTCAGCCTACTTTTTGCTTGACCACCCTTTGCACAGCCTCAGACACCATCTCCCAGCTTCCCCCCTCCCCCCCTTCTTGAAAAAATAAACTGCATTAAACGCTCGCCTTCCAATCTGTATTTGCTCTCACTCCCATCACACATACGCATGCATAACATAGAGACACACACACACACACAGTGAGAGAAAAACACACTCGCGCACAGAAAAAGACAGAGAGAGGGAGGTGGTGAGCGACAAAGATAGAGGAAACGAGAGAGAGAGAGAGAGAGAGAAAGAAAGAAAGAAAGAGAAGGAGAGAGAGGGAGAAAGAAAGAGAGAGAGAGAGAAACAGAGGGAAGAGTGTGGATGGGTGTATGTGTGTATGTGTGTGTGCGTGAGCGAAAGAGAGAGAAAGAGAGAAAGAAAGAAAGAAAGGCGGAGAGGGAAGGAGAAAGAAAGAGAGAAACAGATGGAAGAATGTGTATGTATGTGTGTGTGTGTGTGAATGAGAGAGAGAGGCTGCTATGGAGAGAGAGAGGGTGCGAGGGACAGAGAAAAAGAGAAAGAAAGAAAGAGAAGCAGAGAGAGGGAGAAAGAAAGCGAGGAACAGAGGGAAGAATGTGTATGTATGTGTGTGTGTGTGGGAGAGAGAGGGGGGAAGAGAGAAAGAGAGAGAGAGAGAGAGAGAGAGAGAGAGAGCGCGTGTGAAAATATCTCGGGGACCCCCCTGAACGTTGAAAACCCCGGGTCTAATGAGCTGAGATCAAATGGCTTTAGACATACGCACACATACAGAATCTTCAGGATACATACTCCTTGCACTTACCAACCACACAATCACACACACACCCACACATACGCACACTCACATTTCCTTTAGCCTAGGTATCAAACAGCGCCAGGGATTAGAAAAATCAATCTGTCTATTCCAAAGCCACTCTGGTACCAGATTTAAAAGAGATGTTATTAAGATTTCTCTCTCCAGTGTCGCAGAGTAAAGCGATACTCTTTCTGAGATATTGGCTTGCCAGTACCAAGACCACAAACACTGCTGTGGTACGGAAATAGACCTCGTACGCTCCAAAAAACAATATTTTACCCTGCATGCAGCAAACAGTTCACACTGCGCCCAGTTTTCTTAGTTTTCTCATTCTTTGTTGTATTTCCGTCTTGAAGTTAATACAAATGTAGAAGTAAGCAGAATCTCTGGGGGAGGCAGAGCACTAAGATAACAATTCAGAGAAAATAATTATGAGGCGAACCAAGGTTGTAGCGCCTAGTTAGTGCTCAGAAAAGCAATGTTCCATCTTGTAGTGATGAAAGAAATATATTAGTCGTAAGAAAGTATTTCACAATTCTATTACAAAGGGAGTATGACCTCCAGTGTAATTATGAAAGGCTTTTTAACAGCTGAGCCTTAAATTCTACAAAATACTCATTGAAAGACGTAAAGGTGTTCGTGGACATAAAAAGGTCTTGAAGTTGGCTATATTTTTTTTAATACTTTCGTTGATTTTGAGCCGCAACTGAGTTGGTTGAACAGAAGAAAGTGCTCCGTCATTTTCAGCCGAACAAAAAAAAAGACGCATTAAACAGTATGACCGGAAATTTCGTTTTGCACCTCAGTTTAAGCATTGGTGATTGAAACTCAACTTTAAAAATCACTGTCTGTGTATACCCCGAGTCGGGGGCGACTAGTAATAATAATAACCATAAAGGAGATTTACACAGCGCGTTTATCTTGACCGTTGAAGGTGCTTTACGGGGAGGAAAAAATATTAATAAGCCACTCTCAAATGCACACATACATACAAACTCAACTACACACGCGCGATCAGATGCACACATACAGAGACACAACACACACCCCATGCACTAGACATGGTACAGAACTTCCATCAACAGTCAAAATACCTTTTAAATAAATGGGTTTTAAAACTATTTTCAAACCTCTGTGATTTTATCTTTAAAGTGATGTTGAAACGTGAATTTGATCTAGACTGACGTATGTAGTCTCCTTTCGAAACAAGGCAGAACAGATAAAATGGCTGGCATAGGTGAATCTCCGACAAGACAGCTTCCATTAAAGTCTGGACTACCTCAGTGATCATAGCTATTTTTAGGGCCGCCACAAGGAAACGTTGCATTTCAGTTTCTGGCACATCGGATTCAAAACAGGAGTATAACGAATACCATAACGATATTGGTGATATTCTCGTATTTCTTTGTTTGACGTCAGTTTTCAACACAATGTGGTCTTGGGGGCAGTCCATAAAGTACGTACACTCGGAGGAATTGAAAGGGGGGGGGGCTGACCGTTTGGAAAGCGTGTGTATATGGAAGAAGGGACGAAGAGAGATATGGTGATATTATGAACTTTGTGGTCTTTTCAATTAGGGTAATAATAAATTAGATGGTAGTCAAACACAGCCAGGAGGCCATTAAGTGGAGATACCACAGATGGAAAAACGCGTTTTCTTGAAAGAAAAAAATTGTGTCAAATTTTCCCTTTTCCAGGAAAATAGGTTGAAGGCGTTTACATCGAAATATGTAAAAAAAAATAATAATAAATAAATAAATGTCTTTTTTTCTTAGGATAAGCCACTCAGTTCTACAGACAAAGATTTGCCCAGAACACTGATAATTACATCTCTAGAGAGATGACAGCAACAACGATCGATAAAGGAAGAAACAGCTTCACGGGCAACTGCCCAGATGACAAGAATGCATACATTCTGATCACGGTGTAGAGATTATGTCTATCAAATCCTCTGTAAGACGGCCCGTGTGACCGGCCTGAGACTCTCGCTGGAATCCTTCTTGAGTAGTATCAGGAATACTGACTGACGAGATCTGTTCCAGTAATGAGATGCATGGACTGACCAGAGGAGATAATCACCAAGAGCCCGAGACTGGGAAAGGGAATGAGCCAAATTTGTCAGCCAGGCAGCAAGGAGTTCGGAGATACGGTGAGGAGATGGGAGGTACATTGAAGAAATGGGAGGTACGGGCGGGGGGGGGGGCACATTGAGGAGATGGGAGATACGGGGGGGGGGACATTGAAGACATGGGAGATACACTGAGGAAATGGGAGGTACACTCGGGAAATGGGAGGTGCAGTGAGGAGAAGATGGAAGGTACAGTGAGGAGATTGGGGGTACAGTGAGGACATTGGAGGTACAGTGAGGAGGAGATGGGAGGTACAGTGAGGACGGGATGGGAGGTAGAGTGAGGAGGAGATGGGAGGTACAGTGAGGAGATGGGAGGTACAGCGAGGAGATGGGAGGTACAGCGAGGAGATGGGAGGTACAGTGAGGAGATGGGAGGTACAGTGAGGAGATGGGAGGTACAGTGAGGAGATGGGAGGTACAGTGAGGAGATGGGAGGTACAGCGAGGAGATGGGAGGTACAGTGAGGAAGGGATGGGAAATAAAGTGAGGAGAAGATGGGAGGTACAGCGAGGAGATGGGAGGTACAGTGAGGAAGGGATGGGAAATAAAGTGAGGAGAAGATGGGAGGTACAGTGAGGAAGGGATGGGAAATAAAGTGAGGAGAAGATGGGAGGTACAGTGAGGAGATGGGAGGTACAGTGAGGAAGGGATGGGAAATAAAGTGAGGAGAAGATGGGAGGTACAGTGAGGAGATGGGAGGTACAGTGAGGAAGGGATGGGAAATAAAGTGAGGAGAAGATGGGAGGTACAGTGAGGAGATGGGAGGTACAGTGAGGAAGGGATGGGAAATAAAGTGAGGAGAAGATGGGAGGTACAGTGAGGAGATGGGAGGTACAGTGAGGAAGGGATGGGAAATAAAGTGAGGAGAAGATGGGAGGTACAGTGAGGAGATGGGAGGTACAGTGAGGAAGGGATGGGAAATAAAGTGAGGAGAAGATGGGAGGTACAGCGAGGAGATGGGAGGTACAGTGAGGAAGGGATGGGAAGTAAAGTGAGGAGAAGATGGGAAGTACAGTGGGGAGAAGATGGGAAGTACAGTGGGGAGAAGATGGGAAGTACAGTGGGGAGAAGATGGGAAGTACAGTGGGGAGAAGATGGGAAGTATAGTGGGGAGAAGATGGGAAGTACAGTGGGGAGAAGATGGGAAGTAAAGTGGGGAGAAGATGGGAAGTACAGTGGGGAGAAGATGGGAAGTACAGTGGGGAGAAGATGGGAAGTACAGTGGGGAGAAGATGGGAAGTACAGTGGGGAGAAGATGGGAAGTACAGTGGGGAGAAGATGGGAAGTACAGTGGGGAGAAGATGGGAAGTACAGTGGGGAGAAGATGGGAAGTACAGTGGGGAGAAGATGGGAAGTACAGTGGGGAGAAGATGGGAAGTACAGTACAGGAACACATTGTCACTACAGAGTGCAAGGATGTCAAAGGCCGAAACATTTCTCTTGTCTGAGACGTTCTCATCCTCGGAATACATCAAGAGTCATCAGCCGGAATGTGTTATGTCCAATTTTATTCATTGCTCTTAAAGGCCAGAGGACATCCAAGACACAAAGTATGTGGCTGTATTTCATAGCCCAATAAAACTATTTATATGGCGGCATTGAAATTACTGCAATTATTTGAATTTTCATTAAAGTGACAAATTTTAAACGTTTGACTATTTTGGACATAAAACATACCGGTTGCCCACCCTCGATATCCTGTGGTTTCGTTCTCCCGAACACTTCCATTCCTTTCTGGTAACCAAAACATATTGAAGAAAGAGCCGCCCGGACAGCATTAAGTACGTATTTGGATACTTTTTATACCCGTATATTTTTGCATATCCGTACAACATGTTTACCAAAAAGCGCGACTGGTGAAGGTTTGCTGAAACCAAACTTGGTACCGGTATGGTGTTCACGAATTGAAAGTGACAACACATGGAATAGACAGATGGACCTGGGGGCGTGAGGGTCTAGTCATCAATGGACGGTGGTCAGATTGACTAATCAGGCGAAAAGGGATTGCGGTAGCCATTGGTGATCGGCGTACACTCAAGTATAATATTAGCGCAGATCACGCAATCTCCGAGCAGAAGTCGGATTGTTTTGCTACAAAGCCCCTTCATATTTTTAGAAACTACGCAAATTAACAAGGCCAGTAATATAGGTCATTGGTGCTGACTGTGAGTATTCCGGTGTGTGTTCTACATCATCGAATTGTGTGCGTTGTACGGATATGCACTGTCCATATCCCCCCCCTCCACACACACACACACGTCATGTAAGCTTGTCTTACGCTGAAAGCATCTCCCCTCCCCTCCCCTCCGCTCTATCGTCCCCAGCCTCTGTCCTTTCTGCGTATGTGCTCCATGGAGGGAAGGGGCACAAAGAATGAAGAATAAAAATGAAGAAACAAAGGAGGGTTTGTTTTGCTTTTTTTTTAGAGGGAAGGCGGGGGATAAGTGCAGCACCATGTGACATTTTCAGACAGACAAAAACTTGCTCTCTCGTGCACTGATTTCATACAGACGAAATCCAATATCCTGAAAAGTAGCCAAGTATACGCCGGAGTGCGTGATTTTTTTTTCGTATGAGCTTTAGCAAGTTCAGGAGCGGGGCAGCAACACATCCCTAAACACAGGTCATCGACTAAGGGATTTCTCGTCCTATCGAACACTGCCATGAGTGCTGCAATCTCTGGACTGTGACTGATATGACTCTGAACGTCACCGAAAATCCCTGGGATGTGTTGGAGCTGCCCTGTGTTTGGGGGTGTGTTGCTGCCCCGCTCCTGAATTTGCTAAAGCTCGTACGGAAAAAAATCAAAGCGCCGGGTTTGGCGTGTGAACAAAAAAAAAAAGAATGGAACAACAGTGGAGATAAAAGACAGGAAATACACACGGGTAAGAATCAAAGCAACTACATGACAAGTGATTCAGCCAAGTCAAGAGGGCGATTATGTCGTAGCCAAGACACGTTTTATGGAGATTTCTATCAGAAAGAAAAAAGCAATTATCACGAGAAGAACCGTGTTGGCCAATACAGTGGAATCGACCCAGTGACATGTGTTCTCGAGTACAGTGGTATCGATCCAGTGACAAGAAACAGGCCATGACGTCTACTTGCAAACATTGACACTTTCATTTTGCTACATCTTGTATCCACTGGACATTGTTGATATAAATTAACCGCTGATGCCTGGTGATTACAACCACTAATGGACTCTACCCATAAGGCATTATCTCCGACAGTAACAAGAACATAACTATGTACTATATATATCGCAAAAACATCTTAATTGGCTTATAAAGATGATAACAACATGGGAATTAATCTTGTAAATAACGCCACTCATGTCTGTTGTCCTAGAATGTTGTTAGGGCGAGTATTCTAATTTACAAACGACTTATAATACAAACTACTTCGCGCCCCTAACAAGAGCCACTGTCCTGACATAAACAGCAAGGGCAGGCTGTAGCATAATAATTATTCCCTTGTACAAATCATCGTCATATTGAAGAGTGATGATTGTTGTTGCATTTATCAGTCAAGTTACATGTACTGTGTTTGACAATGAAATGTATAAACTGACACAAGACACCATAGCTAGATGTGTGCCATATTTCACTCAGGTTCCTTACCATGTCGCAAATGTATTTGTGTTTGTTTTTAGTATTTTTGGGAAATTTGCCTTTGTGTCATTGCAGCCCAGTTACAACTGGAGCAGACACGTCGTCGCCACAGCGCAGCGACGGTCAGCGTTTTTTTTTTGTTTTTGTTTTTGTTTTTTTGGTGGGGGTGGGGGGGGTGGGGTGGAGGGAGGGAGTGGAAGGGGTTAGTAGTTGTTCCCAATTTTTCGTCCTTATCCGAGAAGACTAGGTGCTCGATCCTGCCTACCATGGGATCAGGGGCAGGAAAATATGAAAAAAATCCCAACATTTCAACATGCCTGCACCGACCTGGACTCGAACCCCGTACCCTCGGCATGAGAGGCGAACACGTTGCCTCTGTGCCAGCGTGTCCCCAGACAAGTTTTTTAAATTTCCTATGCCTGTTACTGAATTGATTGAGTTGTAATCTACGTCTACGTAATGATGCGTCAGATGTACGTGCAACGTATGTGCTCTTAAACGCTCTGTGAGAAAGAATTTCTCTCATGGGATAATGAGTGATTCTTATCTTTATATTTTATCTGATAAAAATTGTCCTTGTCAGTAAGGAGCGGAGAGAGTGAGCTGGCCGTACGTGTGGCTTTTTATTTTCATTTTAATCTTGTATACACATCTTTCTTTGTGTATGTTTTGAATTGGCTGTTAAGTCCGCAATTAACTCAAAACTTCAAACTTGAAACTTGGTTTGGCAGTGAGCAAAGACAGTCAAGGGCCCAAAAAAGCTTTTTGAAACAGTTTTTCGCACACCGGTAATAGATTTTATGGAAATTATAATATTTATGAGAATATGCTCTTCTTGAAATTACGTTTTGCAACATCTCAGACTAGCTACAAGCTGCTCGCTGGGCGTAACTGATCCGCGACAAGGCCAGTCCTAAAAAAAATAAAAAATAACAACAACAACAACACCACTGCCACGCAGAGGATAAATGACGTAACTGACAGCATGGCCTTTTCTACACGATTGTCTCTGATGACGGACATTCACTTAGTCGTTGGTTTGCCACACTAGAAAGTACTATTTCGGTAATAGATACGTCAATCTGCCTCTACCATCAAAGGATTATGTGTTGGACGTTCATAGAGACAATGCAGTAGAAAAAGGCCAAGATGTTAGATACGTCTTTTTTCTTGTGGGCCGCAGAACAGCAAAAAAAAGAGTGCTGTTTTTTTTTTGGGGGGGGAGGGATGCAGGGGGAAAAGCAGGGGATTTTCAGGGATCACGCACGTGAATGCATGTCTGGAGTCCGCACAGCTGGTGACAAAAGATTCCCCGTCAGTCTGGAGCTATTCTTTAGCCGGCGATGCGAACTTAAAGCAGGAAGACAAATAAGTCTGTCTGACTGACATACAAAACGGATATTGGTCTGAGTGCTCAGACCAGGGGCGACGGGTAGAGCTGATGGGGGCCCAAACGGGCAGAAAATCTAATTGTTGCTCACCCCCAGCTGGCAGGCAAGATAACAGGGCTTAGACATGAGGAAAACCCACAGTGAGTCTGGAGTGGTCTTTTCATCTTGATATATAGAAGTATCAGCCTCAGGGGCATCCACAAACTATCATGTACGCTTGAATTTGCCGATTTTGATATCCCTCCCCTCTCCCTCTTCTTGTACGCTTTCATACGCATGAGCTCACTCCCTCCTCCTCCTTTGATATTCTAAACTTTCAAAAGGCATTTTGAATCGAAAGTTATGACTATCTCATAGACAGTGAGATACAATAGCGTACATTCGATTTGCCTTTGGTAATTCGATAGGTGTGAATTTTTTTTTTGTTGCTAATATCTTTTTCTTTTACTGCGGCCCCTGATATTGCGCACCAACCCTGTCTTGTGTTCTGCCTTCATCTTGGTAAGTATCCTAATGTGTCACTGCGAGCTTCCACATATTGGCAGACGTGCTTCTGTGCTGCAATACAAGCAAGAACTCGCAGCTAAGTAGACATAATTCTATTTAGATTGTACATATTTCATATTCAAATCTTTTATTGTTCGATTGTTTTATCTGTTCAATTTTCCAATTGTTGTTGTTCTTTTTTCTTTTTCTTTGAAAATGGCTGTTGTGGGAATGTTGTCTATTTTCTGTCTTCTCTTTTAGTTTGCGTTTCATTGTATCCTTTGGGTATTATTTCTTTCGAGAGGCTTTGCTACATACAATTAGCTTTTTGCCAATTTTTTACTTTGCATGTAGAGTCTAGCCTTGCTGCGATCCCATAGTTTTTCTGTGGTTTTCATATTTCGTCTATTCGATTTTCATGTAATGCTATAAATTACTTGGCTGAAAATAAATAAGTAAAGAAACAAATACGTAAGTGAAGTGTAAATAACTAAATAAATAAATTAATAAACAAATAAACAAAGTCAAACGTTTCAACTCATTACCATCATTGAAAAGTATAACTACGCTCCAAGACACTCCTTTCCCTCCCTCCCCCCCCCCCTTTCCCCTTCCAATGTACTTTTCGTATGCTGGGCGAACATGGGGACAAAACCCCTCCTATTCCCTAAGTGTGCGCAGTTATACATGTAGATGGCCTCTTCAACAAAGGCTCATGGATAAAAGCCATCATGCCCACTGTGGTGTCGGATAACTGCTCGTATCAACCTGAATAACGGTCATACTCTGTCATGACTGGTACATTTTTTAATACCATCAAAATCCGATTACTTAGCTTATCTCATCGGAGTTATACGATTTAACATTAAAAACACAAGGGAAACATTTCGCCTCAACAACACTTCAGAACTAGATGCGTGCCATATTTTACCAAGTTCCACGCCACGGTACTTCGTGCAATATGTGTGTTATTGAGATATGATATAATTTATGTACATGTAATAATGAATAATTTGTATGTGCCATGCATGTGCCCTTAAACGCCCTCTGTGAAAGTGAATTTTCGTCATCGGATAATACAGTGATTCTTATTCTATCTTTTCTAGTTTATTTTAAATCAAGCTCCGTATGAGAACAAACATGCTATTGTCTGAGATTTTTGTAGAGATTCATTTTTAGACAATGATTTAATTATTACGATCTCTTTTGCCTTTGGCCTGACAAAGGAATTAAGATCCCAAAGCTTGCCGAATTTGTTCCATTTTTACATCTTTTGGTGTAGTCTTTTTTGTTTGTTGTTGTTTGTTTATAACCCGGGGCTTTGCTAACTACAACTGTTTCTATTTTGTCACAGTGTAACTCGGAATACAGAAGATTATCAGACTAGTTTTATTACTGTTTGATTTCCAGAGGTCGATTAACAGAGGATCAAAGACAGAAAGGCTGGGAAAGGACAAGGCCACGAAGGCAGATAGTCAAGACAGAGAAAGAGAGAGAGAGAGGGGCAGAGGGTGGGGCGACAGAGGGAAAGACAGAGATGAGGGTGAGGGAGATAGAGGGAAGAGAGAGAGAGAGGGGGGGAGAGAAGAAGTATGCAGAGAAAAAAGGAGAGAGAAAGAGACAGACAGAAAATAGATAGATACAGAATGTGTGAGAGAGTGAGAGAGACAGACAGACAGACAGAAGATAGATAGACAGAGTGTATATGTGTATGTGTGTGAGACACAGACAGACACACCGAAGCTAGATGGAGTATATATGTGTGTGTGTGAGAGGCAGAGAGAGAGAGAGAGAAGATAGAGAGAGAGTAAAGGATAATACTCACTAAAAATGATCGAGTGACTGGATGACAGAATCAAAGATCGGTCAATTTTATCTTTCAACACAACACAACACATCACAACAGAATATGAACAAACAAATAGCTTTTATATACTTCAACACAAACCAACAATCCTTACCCCTTCCAACCTCTTTGGTCTGTCTTATTTTGTGCCTAAAACTGTGATAATGGACAAATCATCTGCTGATAAACGAATGGATTTCCATGGGACTCCACCGGTGAAAAACGACTGGCCCCCAGGGAGACAATGCGATATGTTTCTAGTGCTAATCAGCTCTCCGTCCCATTTACATTCGAGAGGGAATTGACCGTTTCTATGGAAATATAATATCGATCTCACCTTACTAAATTTGGTCCCACAGTAAGTAAGAAACCAAAGAGAGAGGGGTTGGTTGGTCAATTTGCTCGTGAGCAGCGGTTCTTAACCGGGGCGGGTGGGAGTTTGAGCTAAAGACTGAGTTTGGAGAAAGTACGCCGACGTCATAACGGTCACAATGTGCTAACAAAAAACAAGACGATGGTTTTTTTGAGTTTGGGTTTAACCAGAGAGTCAGTATGTCTAGAGAGGTTTCACTATTGGTCGATTCGCACTTCGAGACACGGGAGGCTCCGCGAAACCACTATTAGCATGGAGCGCAAAGTAGGTCGCTGCGGTAAACTTTACCCGTTTATGCATTTCCGCGGGGCGTAAGAGCTTGCAAACGGCTCTAAATAGTTTTAATCAGCCCAAAAATATGAACAAACCACAGTAAACAGATATGCACACTATCTTTGGTGAAGGCGGTCTCTTCCAATTCTTGTTTACCGCAGCGACCTAGTTTCGCGATTTGGCGGAAGTGAGATCTCTCTATAAATACATACTCTCTAGTTTAACGGCGTGTTGGCGCCATAATGGCCACTTTG
>OZ007568.1:69042958-69045458 GCA_963931925.1 Onchidella celtica
TTAAAAGCCATTTTGCGTTTTTCTTCTTCTCGTTATCTTATATACCATGGGCGAGCTTTCAGCCCTCAGGTTCCTAAAATTTAAGATCAAATAAAAGTGCCGAGGAGTGAGCATACTGACCACTGAGGAGAGGGAATACTAAATCAGGGAGGAGTGGGCATACTGACCACTGAGGAGAGGGAATACTAAATCAGGGAGGAGTGGGCATACTGACCACTGAGGAGAGGGAATACTAAATCAGGGAGGAGTGGGAGTACTGACCACTGAGGAGAAGGAATACTGACCATTGAGGAGAGGGAATACTAAATCAGGGAGGAGTGGGAATACTTACCACAGAGAAAGGGGATACTTCAACTTCTCAAGAAGGAGGGAGAATGCAGACCTGGTGGGAATACCAACTACTAAGCAGGGGGGGGGGATGCTAACCAACGAGAAAGGGGAATACTATTCATTAAGAAGGGAAATACTTGCCAGGAAGGAGAGGAATACAGACCGGGCGGGAATATAAACTGTACAGAAGTGGGCAATACCAAGCATGGGGGGATGGGGGTGGGGGAATAATGACAGATTAGAGGGAATCCGGGCCCACATAACAGCAGGATTTGGACAGTAATTATCCACAGGACGGGTAGAAGTGATGTGAGGATAAGTAATCTATTTCTGGGTGATAATTAACTAACCATTAGATCAGGACAGATCTTTCATTATGTTCTATTCCCTGAACTCTCTGGACGACCCAAGTCATTACTATTTGATTAATTAATTGTACCCGTTAAGTACATGAACGCATATCTAGATGAGATCCAGAGTTCAACGCTATTTTCATGCATTCGATGGCAGCGCATGTGATCAATGTGTTTAAAGGAAGGTAAGATGTGATTGTGTATTCAATTTAACATTAAACAACTTTACTCTACAAAAGGAGATTTTATAGATGCTAGGTAGAGTGTCCACACCACAATCCCTAGCAGAATACACAGATTGTGATATTCAATGTTGATTTTCGGCGATATGTCAGAAAGAGGCCAAAAACAAAGAGAGACAAAGAACAACATTTCCGGTCTTACTTTTTGATCCTACTCGACGAAAATGTGTTTCTTCTTTTTTGGGCGCAAAAGACTCAAAACAAAACATACGTAGACAAATAATATCAAAGACTTTGTTCTGTCCAAAATCAATGTGTCCAGGTAATCTATCGTCAGAAATTGGGGCTGTGACCATATTTTCATAATTTTTTGGTCGCATGGACTGGAAGTTTTAGGGGCTTACTTGTTTGCTCTCTAGCTGAACTATTATATAGTATACTTTCTGTATTTCAAGCATAGGATGTCATGTCACATACAATGCCGCAAACATTGAAGTTACACCGTTATAAGAGGAGAACATGTGATAAATTCGCTAAAACCAGAACGGTAATAAAATATTATTCATTGGCTCAAATGAAAGAGTTTGAATTTGGCCACGTCGGCATGATAACGACCACTTCGCACCTTTCACGGTTTTTTTTTTTTCATTATCTTACTTTGATTAGTCTTCAACTTTCAGATTCTTATAAATAAGATCAAATAAAAGTATTATTAAAAATCTGACTGGAAAAGGCCCGTACCGTAATATATCTCTATCTGTAATAATATGAATTTTGCAAATATGATTTTAAAAAAAAATGTCTTTCAACTTAAAGAGAGCAATGAATAACGCAGATAATGACATGGATGCAGCAGGCCCATGCATTACGTCCTTCTCATGATTCAAATCGACACTCATCGCTTGCATCAAGTCACCCAAGGCGCTCACCCATGTACATTATTATACGACAGCTCGTGCCCATTCATTATTTTGCATGGTTTCTGAGCCCAGTACAAAAACGCCGATAACAGATAGGAATGTTCTTCCACGCTCTCTTCATTCCAACACCCACGCAGACACAGATAGGCTTCTTTAGAAGGCTAATGTTAGGGACGCGTATTAGTTTATGATATAAACTATTGCTTAACAACAAAAACAACACAGTATTTTCTCTGGTTGGCTTTATAATTACATCATTCTATTTACAAAGTATTCCCAATGTACAGTGTTGTGTCCTGCTATTCATATTTCATCTTTTTTATATCCCTGACACAGAACATCAAAATACTGTACCCAAATTGAGCTATCAGTAGCATTGATGTAATAGATTACTCATGTTTCTAAAATTCATTCTTAACTTTCTGACTGAACCTGAAAGTATTACCATTGAACATTTCTTTTGCTTATAATCTTTATAAATCAAATCTTTAAAGAAAGAGAGAGAACGAGAAGGAGGGTGAGAGAAGGAGAGACAGAGAAAAGGGGGGAGGGAGGAGAGAAACAGGAAGAGACAGAGACACCCACAAGACAGAGAGAGAGAGACAGCAAGAAAACGAGAGGCAGGCAGACAGACAGTCAGATAGGTAGACAGACAGAAAGCGTGAAAGACAACGGACAATTAAAAAAAATATACGGTCTTTGAAGTTTTACCATT